>OMKP01055784.1:0-16232 GCA_900302375.1 Bathygadus melanobranchus | reverse complement strand
ACAGCCTCACTGTCCTCTGCCATGTCGCTGGGCTCCAGCGGTACGCAGGAGCTGCTGAGCGGACACTTATAACCTCAGAGGGCGGGGAGAGAGAGAGAGAGACACACACACACACGCACACGCACACGCACACGCACAGACACACACACACACACACACACACACACACACACACACACACACCAATACCAATACCAATACCAAGAGTTCTGGTTTGGCCACATAGCAGACTGATGTGTAAACCACCGAGGAAAGGACGACTAATTAATGCTGTGTCATTACTTTTAAATACCATGTATAGATGCATAGATATTCAACAATATTATATTATTACATTCTTAATATAGAAAAGTCAATCATTCGCCATTTGTTAAATATTGCATTTTGCTTGCTATCTTGGTGTGTAGGAAATGCAAATGCGAGGTAAATTGAGGTAATTGTACATAGAAATAAGAATATTAAGTTGAATAAACAAAGATGACTTTTTACCACGATACTGTTTTCATAAATGTACTATTTATCTCTATGTCTCTTGTTTATTTTAATGTATGATTGTAATATAATCTAGTGGCATCACAGTGGGAGCGTCGATACATTGGCGCCCTCTGGTGGCAAAATGACATACGCGTCACCTTGGCAGGGAAATTCAATGCAGCCCTAATTTAAATAATATACACAGCATATAAAAACAGAGCAAGTGATTCCCTATGTAGACCCATTTCCTCCTAATCAAATTACGTATTCTGTTCACTATTCCACAGATACAGGGACACATTCTTCATGACATAGACATGATAGTCTTAATACATTGTCTATTTAAGATATGCATAACTGCCTACTCTGTCTCTTGCACTTCAAGATCCATGGGGAGAGGAGGGGGGACAGGACCCCTCTCCAAAGTGGTCCTACCAGGTCCTTTCCCTGGAACACTTGACCAGATCCACACTTGAACGCCACACTGTCTGTTACCCTACCCTCCACCAGATCCCCTCCGTGACTTCTTTGACGAGATGGATCTTCCACAGGGCCGAGAACCAACTCCACCTGGGCTTCACAAGGTCCCCCAGTCTGTTACCCCTCTCCCTGTGTCTGACCACCACTTTGTTGACATTCTCCCTGTCCTTGAAGTCCTCCACCTCCCTCCCTCCTACTCCTCACATCATCACTTCCTACCAAAGCCTGAAATCTCTATCAACTGTCCTCTCCTCTTTATCACCTCCAGAACTATTCTCTCTCCAGTCTACAGAGGAAGCCACTCTGCTATCCTCTCTCCACTTGCCTCCAGACCAGCACGATCCTCTCCCCCTTCTCCTTGGCTGTCCAAACCTCTGCAGGCTTGTAGATCAGAGCTACAGGCAGCTGAGAGAAAATGGAGGAAAAACCTACTGTGCTGATTACCTCTTGCTTCCTCCACCTATCAGACTTCACCTCTACTGTGTCAGCAACCAAATCTGCTTTCGCTCAACTACTTCAGCTGGCTAGCTGGTACCATCGCTAAGAGCAAGCAAACGTAGCTCCGCCAAGTCACAACTCTTCTTCTTTGGCACTGCAGTGGTGGAGCGAGCTCCTGACTGATGTCAGGACACCAGACTCAAGACTCACCTTGACTCTGCAAGGCTTTCCTCCTTCCCCGACCACCTCTCCTCCCTAACCCATTCCCACTTACCCAACCAGGGTTTGAATCC
Organism: Bathygadus melanobranchus; assembly: GCA_900302375.1. Taxonomy (NCBI): domain Eukaryota; kingdom Metazoa; phylum Chordata; class Actinopteri; order Gadiformes; family Macrouridae; genus Bathygadus; species Bathygadus melanobranchus. The sequence goes on along the minus strand of OMKP01055784.1, from coordinate 14,547 downwards.
CATCCCCTCTGGGATCCCTACCACTTACTTGTATGTTCGTACGTCCTGGCACTAAAACATAAAGACCACAAAATAGATATACTGGCGTGTACGTACATGAATGATTATGTAGAAATTAGAATTTGCTGTATCGTTCTGCATTGTTTTTAGTTGAATATAATTCAAAACAAACATTTACAATTTTCATCAATACTAGTTTGTGACCAGTAGTTTAGTCATTACGGAAAAGTATAATTGACAAATACTTTATTTTATCAACATAATACAGACAGGGGTCAGAGGTCATCAAGTGGAAGATAGGGGTTTGATGAGGACAGCGGGGATCGAACCCAGGACCTTCTGTCTGAATTAGTTATCATTAAATAACATAAATTCCACAGGAGTCTTGTTTATAAGTAGGCCTATAAGAAACCATATTTTATGTGCTCTTAGGTTATATTGTTGCCTGATTTTCGTCATCACGATCATATGAACGGATATTGGCACATCCACATAAATACAAAAAAAGTGTCCATTTTAATCCTGAAACACGGGCTACCAGTGGACTGGAACAGTGACATAACTCGCCAGGCGGGCGGCCATTTTGATGATCGACATCAGTCCCATTTGGAGGTTTTCCTCCTCATGTACTTCTCCCCCTCGCTGTCGGTGGCTTCGTACAGGGTCTGGTCGTTGTCTTTCATGGCGTGCAGGTAGCCCAGGTAACCAACACACAGAGTGATGCTGACCAGGCCAAACACCATTACTGGCTTGTTCTGTCAAATATATGACATATAATATATATAAATATACAAAATATAGCTATTATACTATACTATATTATATTATATGCAAAATAGGCTAGACGTTACAAAATACAGGTTATGATGATAAAATACACAGTCATGCAAAAATACACATGAGAAAATACACACGTCGATACACAATATCCCTACTATAAAGTGTTACTTGACATGTGCTGTTGGTTATGGTTCCCAACCAGTGTGTGACATCTTGTGGGACTTAAAACATATTCCTCAGCACGACGTAAGTTACATCAACGACATTGTTTACATCAATACAATCTGTACGATGTATTTATTATTGATTCACTATTGCATGTAAGCCTAATGCAAGTTATTCCCCCAAATAGTCTGATTTCAATATGAGCCATAGTATCAGTGTGTTACACTTCTGACAGCCTGCTGTTTGAAATATTACTGCTATAATAACATGCTTATCCTGAATAATAATAAAAAATAATAATAATAACGTGTGTGCCACATTTTATCAACATAATCCCCTACAACTTTAACAAGGTGACTATGTTTGGTGGTCCACGTCTCACTGGTCTGATGAAGAGTTCTGGGTTGATGGCTCTGAAGAGGGTCGTGGTTCTGGCCCCTCTCAGCCCCGGGTCCCGGAACCCTTCTTTCTTAGGCCCGTCGGTACCGCCGCCGGGGTCCGCAGACGACATGTCCAAATGACGCGGGTGTACCGGTCAATCGATCCGGGTTTATCTCACACTATGACAGTGGGAGCAGCCATGTTTCATGTCATCACAACCGACGAGCGCAGCTGAAGTGACGCCGGAGGACCGCAGCGCCCCTGGTGGCTGGAGGCGGCGTTACAACGCGTAAAATGAACCACAGATGGAGACATAACCCTAACCCTTCAGCGAACGAACCAACGTCATGTTGTATTCATTTTTATTCAGTTAGGAGGAGAAGAGCGTGTAGTTTAAACCCAGGGCCCTGCTGTCGGGGTCGGGGAGGGTAGAGGACCACAAGGACATCCCTACATTATTTAGTCCGGTTGAAACTCAAGACCTGCGCTCATCAAACTTGAATGATGCGACTCATTTGGGCGCAAATATATGACAAAACACAGCCGTGTTATCCCCATCGACAGCCTAGCCTCGACACACACAGCTGTTCCTCTTACATAGTCATTCGGGTTATGGAAAGTGTTGTATTTGCATTAGGGTGACCATGGTGATGGTGTGGATATCTGACCTGCTGTAGATGCTTACCTGTCCTCAACATTTAATAACAACACAATGGTGTAGGCAAGGTAAACAGACGGGCCACTCGTTAGACGAAACAGACCCAAGCATAAGGCCACGGTTGTAGAGGTACAGTCCTGTACTAGAGCTCGTCCCCATTGCTATCCAAATATTGTGTTGGGTTACACAAGGTGTGGCGCGCCGCCGCACGCAGGTGAGACAGCAGCCAGGACAGCAGGGATCTCCTGGGAGCCGCGCACTTTGTTCGGTAAGATCACTGATGCAGCTTTATTTATAGACTTTAGGATAATAATTGTTAGCATTATTATCCAATAGTAAGTAATCAATTAACGGGAACACAGGTCGGGTGGTCCCAACGTGGAGTGGCTTTAAATGCGCCACACTTGCGACAGCGAATTAGGCGTCAAATGTAAATTTAAAACAAATATTGAAATGACTGGGTTTTACCCGACTTTCACAGAGTACACATTACATTACATTTTACATTACATTTAGAGCATTTGGCAGACGCTTTTATCCAAAGCGACTTACAAAAAAGTAACACATTTGTCGAAAGAGGGAGACAACAATATATCGCTGAAGGTAGAGTGCAATTAGAATAGAACAAGTTACAAGTATTCCTGGTTGCCAGGTCAATAGAGCAAGTTTACAAACTTACAGTTGCTAGGTTGGCTCCTTACTGTACACCTAGGCCTGTAAGAGTCCAATTCATAGCTTAATTAGTTTTTATTTGTTTCTCATTTTAAAGAGGGACGAGGAGGAGATAAACATGAACTGGAGCTTTCTGGAGAATGTGTTGAGCGGAGTGAACAAGTACTCCACCGTCATCGGTCGGATCTGGCTCTCCATCCTCTTCATATTCCGCATCCTGGTGTACGTCGCGGCCGCCGAGCAGGTGTGGAAGGACGAACAGAAGGACTTCACCTGTAACACCCAGCAGCCGGGCTGCGAGAACGCCTGCTACGACCACCTGTTCCCCATCTCCCAGACGCGCCTGTGGGCCCTCCAACTCATCATGGTGTCCACCCCGTCCCTGCTAGTTGCCCTACACGTGGCCTACCGGGAACACAAGGAGTCCAAGTGCGGCCACAAGCTCTACGAGGACCGGGGCAAGATCGACGGGGGGCTGCTCTGCACCTACATCGCCAGCATAGTCATCAAAACCTTCTTCGAGGTGGGATCGCTGCTCGCCTTCTACTTTCTGTACAGCGGCTTCGAGGTGCCCCTGCTGAACCGCTGTGAGGTGAGCCCCTGCCCCAACATAGTGGACTGTTTCATCGCCAAGGCCACGGAGAAGAAGATCTTCCTGTATATTATGGGATGCACGTCCATCCTGTGTATCGTGCTGAACGTCACGGAGCTGGTGTATATTTTATGGAAACAGTGCTGGAAGTTCTTTAACAAGCGGTACGTCTCCGTGGAGGAGAAACGGCGCATCCGCCATCACCTGCTGGTTTCCAAATACAATCTACCAGTTTCTACTGTCAACAAGCCCGCACCACCGCAGCCCGGACCAAACAGGGAGGCCCGGCTGAAGGAGCCGCTGTGTACACAAAGTCTTCCAGTCCTGATGGAACAATAAAGTGAGACTCCCACGACGCTGAACCCTAACCGTCAGCAAGATACAAGCACTGACTATGACGGATGTAAATGTTCAATATGATGAACTAGTAGGATTCAACTATAGACTTTCATTTCAGTAGAAAAAGCAAAATCCTATTGTCTGGTGTAACAAGCCATTTCATACAACAAATATTTCCTAGAGCGTGTAGGAAGTGTATAACTAATATGTTAATATGTAATTGTATATATGTAAACAGATTTAACAGAACAAACTCTTCATAACAAAAAAGATTTATTGTTATATTCAGACTGCTAGTGGCAATAGTAATTAAAATATCAAATAATTGAAGTCCAAATGATAATTTATTGGGAACATATAAATGAATCTGTTTTATTAATAGCTATATATATATATATATATATATATAGTCCCACTGGGAGGGTTTTAAACACCACAAGCTGATGTCAAGTGTCAAACTTCTAGGTTTTAGGAGTTTATAAATACAAACATGCTATACAGTTCACTTAAAAAAAACATTTCACAGAAAAAATCATTTCAAGGTCTCCCACTCAATTAACACGTCAATTAAAAAAAGTCTTTGTAGGGCAACAGTGCGCAGCAGTTCATAATAATTCTACTCCTGAGATTCTATTGTCAATAAAATAAATAAAAATACAAAAATAAAAATCACAGAAACCAATCAGTCATTTTTTTCCAATATCACTGTGGGTCTCATATCTTGCAGCTGTTTCAACAGAAGGGCGGCCACCATAGAATATGCCCCGTCAACAAGGATCTTCACCTTACCGAGTGACTCTAAGTTCTGCCGATTACTGAACTCCACGCAGGTGTCTTTGGTGTGCGAACTGGACTTCTTCCCGGGGGGCCTCCCTCGGGTCCTTGCGGGGGTCGGTTGTAGCGGTTTAGAGTGTTCCAAGAACTTCAGGAAGGACATTTCGAACCCCATGGGTTTAAAGGAGGTCAGACTACCGCTCAGCTGCGTCTCATCATCTGGCGTCAAGGCAAGGTAAGCAGAGGAGTCGCAGGAATCCGTTTCTTCATCAACGGCACTGTAAGCTATGCGAGTCCTCCTTGTCGACCTCGGCATCGGCTTGGGTTTCACTACGTTTACGACCAGCTTGCGAGGCCGGCCCCTTTTGCGTTTGACCACGATGGGGTCCTCGGACACCGCCACTGAATCACTGTCTTCATTGGTTAGACTGCCATCAAAGAACCCGCCCGACATTTCTGCGGCCACCCTTTTCCGCAAGCCGGGCTTCGCTGACCCGTATCCACTGCCTCCTAGGCCGGTGTCCGCCATGACGTCGTTGTCGGACAGGTCCGAGCTGTTCTCCGACTTGGAGTCGTCACTCCGGTTGGAACGGTGTTTGTACCGGGAGAACTTCTTGCAGAAGATGAAGTGGCTCCTCTCCTCTTCCAGGTAGCGCTCAGAGAGTCCATGGCCCATGTAGTGCTTCATGATGCTGCGCTCCGACCTCATGACGGACTCGCAGCCCGTTAGCATGCAGGGGTACTGCAAGGTGAACTTCTTGGTACACATAGCAGAGGCCTCGCCCTTGCTCTTTAAAGAGGGCTTGCCGTATTTAGTCCAGTTGTTCTTCTGTGTCTTCTCCAGCCGTTTCTTCTCACGTACCTTCTGAAGCTTCTTATTGCTTTCTATGTTCTCCTTCCCATTATTGGCCTTGACAATTTGGTAATGGGAATTATGAGAATTCTTGGAGTTCTGTTTCGCACACTCTTCCGGTATCGGTTGATTCATCACTTTCATTTGGTAGCTCTCGGGGTGCTTCTTCATCGTGTGTCGTAGCAGATTATACTTTGTGGCGTACGTTCGGTCACAGTCTTCCACGTCACAACTGAACCCGTTTAACATCTCATGTCTGGACAGCGTCACGCCACCGTGTACTTCCTTGATGTGTCCGACGTACTTCCAGAGGCTGGTGAACATTGCCATACACCCCTGCTGGTCGCAGGCGAACCGACCGAGGTTGACACGAGACAGGATGGCACCAGCCTTGTCCAGGCTGAACTCGTGGAGCTGGAGGTAGTGCTGCAGCAAGCTGGGCACCTCCTGGAAAACTCGACAACAGTCCTTCTCCTGGCATCGGAATTCTGGAATTACTTCGTTCTCAGAATCCGCCATCTCCTCTTCATCGTCTTCAGGCTCCCTTGACTCGTCTGCTGCCTCGGTTCCGTCCTGCTCTTTGTTCACCTCCAGGACAGAGAGAGCTGATTGGTGGATAGCCCTGTAGTGGAGGATGAGGTTGTGTTGAATTGTAAAAGCTGCTGCACAGCCTTCGTGAACGCAGCAATACGGTCGGTAGGGATTAAAGGCAGCATTTGATTTCTTCACTTTTGACTTGTTTATCGCCTCTGGAATTGGACTCTCGACACTGCTTGCTGAAGTTTGTTTGGTGATTTGTGATTGGTCCAAAGGCGTAGGTATGCTACATTTATATGGAACCGAGGGCAATGGGCCTGGAGGAGTTGCTACAGATTTTAAATGAAGCCTACCCTCTCGATCAGCAGAGTATCGAGTTGGCATTGCGGGGACAGCTCTGTGTTGTCCATCGGACCAATTGGAACCAGAAACCGTTTGGGGTGGCAGATGGTTGGTCACTGTGGATGCCTGGGGGGAAGGATGTCTGTGGACTTGAGTGAATCGATTGTCATTGGAGGAGTTCTGCTGTATAACAACTTTGCTGCTATGCTGTCCAAACAATGATGGTTGGTATCTGGAGGAATCATGGAGGGACATGCTTTCATTAGTGAAGGCCTGGGAAGTGGTGGCACTCTGAGCTGCTTCAGTAGGGGTCTGGGTCTGGGTCTGGTTCTGGTTACCAGGGGACTGAATGACACGGGCTAAACTGGGCTTTATGTGTAATTTGGAGATTTCCTCCATTGACATCCGGTGAGCAGTTTGGTAGTGAACCCGGAGGTTGGAGTTGCGTGTAAATGTTTTATTGCATTTATGACAGCCGAATGGTGATAATTTAGCATTCTTTTGCTTTGCCTCATTAATCATCTCTAGCGTGGAGTTGTGGACTCTAACCATGTGCTTCCAAAGCACATCAGAAGACATAGACCTAAAGCTGCAGTTCTCACCGTCACAAGCAAACGGCTTGACAAAGCCCAGCAATGTATCAGAGTTGACGTTTGTTGGCCCTGTCTCACTTTTCATATTACCATCCTCGTCTTTCACAGAGGTTCGGACATTTCCGTTCACCTCTCCGACCGTTTCGGGTTTCCCAAATGTGCTATGGCCATCCATTCCCCATGGCCTGTGAACTCCAGATAACTGTACTGGTTTGCTTTGTTCCACCATGTTGGTGAGGGTGGGAGTACCCCCCTGCTGGGATGAAGACCCTTTAAAACCCTCGCTAGCTCTGGGACATCCACTGGGGAATGAAGAGGAACTTGTAGGTTTTTTTTGAGCAATCTGTCTTGATACTGAGGGAGAGTGGTGGAGGACACTGATATTTGAAGGACTGCCTGTTGAGCGGAACAACCCGGAGCTCTTTGAATTAGCACTAGCACTAGCTTTAGCGTTAACTGAATGACATACACTGCTTCTTTGTATGAAATCACCAGATAAAATCTGCTCCCTTAATCGTTTCTTGACATCTTGTTCAGTGTGCCTCTGTGTCTCTCCCTGATTAACACCGGATGGCACCAATCTATGCTGACCTATTGATATTGGCTGCTTTGCTGCATTTGAAATAATATCTGTTCTCTGATTGGTCACCACAGTGTGATGTCCAACTGATGACACTGAACTATGGCGACAAATAGACATTTGCTGCTTCGCTGCATTTGAAATGATATGCGTTTGCTGATTGGATGTCACATGATCAACAGGAAGACTTGGAGGATGAGGCCTGGCGTTTTGGTTTTCTGATAGGATCTGTGAGAGTACAGGGTCTGGGAAACTGGGACTGCTATACGGAGGGATGCTTGACTGAAGGTAAGGGCCTGGATAAAACGGATCCTCCTTCTTGACGTGCAGGTTCCCTGTGTGCTGTATAACGGAGTTTTGTGGTGTCCGCTCAACACCTCCGTAGGTACCTTGGAAGAAAGGCTGGGGAACGGATGCCTGGTCAAATAGATCGGCCATGTTTGCTTCAGCCATGATCTGTTTCAGAATATCATCCTCAGTCCCCATCTCGGGTAAATCAGCTTGGGGGAAACCAGAAGCAGGGAACGCCGTTGGGTCTGCGGCAGTGCTTGCTACGGACTGTGATGCCCCCTCCTGATATAGTGCAGACTGATCATGTAGCGACTGGGAACTAAACGTGTTCTCTGTTTGCTCAGAGTTGAGAAAATCCAAGAATGATGTTGGCAGATCTGCAGCTTGTTGAGCCTCAGCCAGTGGTTTGCACGTTAGACGATTGGACAAATGGCCTCCTAAGGATTTGGAACAGTTAAATTCTCTAAAGCACCTCGAACAAATGTATTTGCCATCTCTAACAATAGCTGGCCACTTTGGCCTTTTTCTGGGTTTATTTCTAGCGTCCGCAAGGCTTTTAGAGGTCTCGCCCTTTTGATATTGGTCACTGCTACTGCTTGACGATGGGAACTTTGCTTGCATTCGGCTATCAAGTGTCTCTGTTGCCTTTGTTATAGCCTGGGGGATAGAAATAGAGATGGAACCATTCTCATTTAGTGATGTTAATGATTGAAGTGAATTGCGAACTTCAGGGGACACTACATTTGTACTGTCATTGTATAGTGGTGAAGCTGAATGGGGGCCTTTTTGGATCAGGTCCATGGAGAGCCCTAACGGAAGCCCTCCACTGGTAAGAGGCATCCCTTGCATATTTGATGGATAAACCTTGGCGGGAATCTGACCATTTCCTGGAGTCCTGTGCCATTGGGGGGTAGGTGCAACCTGAGACTGCATAGGTGTTACTGGATTCACTGGACTTGCCAATTGAGAAATGACCATGGGATTTAGGATATTTCCCATATTCATAGGAACATCATGATTTTGAACTGAAGTGGGTTGACTAGTGTAAGATGAGCTTGGATCCATAGCTGGATAAGGCAGAGGTTGGTGGACAACTTGTCTCTGGATGGCATGCATTGCGACAGCTTCAATCCCTGAGGCTTGAGGTGGAGGAGCCAGTCTGACACTCCCAACAGACCCAATGCCAAGCAGCGTGGCTGGGGGATTCTTGGCATTTCTCTTCGCAATTTTCCATTGATCATAAAACTCTGGGTGCACAACACGCATGTGCTTGGTGACACTTCTGTAGGAGCTGTAGTTCCTCGTACAGTTTTCAAATGCACAATGGTGTCGCTGTTCTGTGGAGGGTGCGGCAGTGTTTACAGGATATGATGCAGCATTACCTGGCCTGATACCAGATGATGGAAGAGGGGTCACCGATTGAGGAAGGCACATGCCTAAAGTTATGCCGTTGTCAGATTGATCCGTCAGTAGCATGTTGGCGCATGTGGGCTGAAACTGTTGTGGATAGGTTACGTTGCAGTTGGAAGAGTACATCATCGACCCAGAGCTTCCATTAGGGGAGAATATCTGTGTCTGGTCTTCAAACGCATTTGCTTGACCGGTGTTTGACCTGTTGAGTCCTCCATTCGGAGCTTCAAACGAAGGAGTGCCCTGACTCTGCAGTGCGGCTCTCAAATGATCAAAGGAATGAGTTTCTGGACTAGTCATGGGTCTATTTGGATGGGAAGTGAAATGGGAATTCACAGAGGACCGAATAACAGTAGCACCTAAACCCTGTGTATGACTGACAGAGGACAAAGGCGTATCATCACTTTTGACCACATACTGCCCATAGTCCTGCAACAGCCTGCGAGGAGAGGCCAGTAGGCCTTCCACAGAGTTTGACGGCAGTGGCTGCTGACCACTGTCATTATCACAACTAAAGTCCTTTGATTCATGAGTAATCTCCAGTGAAGAGTCGGACAGCATTCGCTCAACCAGTGAAGGGCCTGAATTTAGTGTATCCTGCTGTGGATTCAGTTCTGAATTCTGCTGTGGATTCAGTTCTGAATTCTGTTGTGGAATCTGTTCCAAGTTTTGCTGTGAATTCTGTTGAGAATCCTGCTGTGGAATCTGGTGCTCCTCTGGTGACGTTTGAGTGGCATGTTCTTCCCGATGCAGCTCTAACTGGGGTTGAGAATAGAATATCTTTCCACAGTCTGGGACTTTACACGTGAAGGTTTTATAGTGCTGGGCCTCGTGGTCATAGAGCTTAAAGGATTCACTGAAGATCTTCCCACAGTCTGGGAACATGCACCTGGCCTTGAAAGCGGCATGGCTTTTCCTGTGAACGAGGAGTTCAGGGTTGGACTGGAAGCTGGCTTTGCAGTTCAACTGAATGCAGATGTAGGGGTTGATGCCGCAGTGCACCTGCAAGTGGTCGTTGAGGTGGGTGACGTTGACAAACCGCCGACGGCAGTACTGGCAAACCACCTTGTTGTGCTGCATCTCCAGGAAACGCTTGGCCTCCTCGTCGTTCCCGTGAGCCTTCACGTGTGCAAGAAGGTTTTTTAGAAACTTGAAGCCCTTTTTGCAACTAGACACGGGGCAGACATTTTCTTCAGGGATTTCTGCCTGAAATCCAGACACAGCAGTCTGGGCGGTAGGTGATGAGCCTCCACTCTGTCCTTGTGAATCTCCATTCATGTGAAGGTAATTTTCAGACTTGGCCTTTAATGCTGCTATCACAGGAGCTGCCGTTTTGGGATTAGCTAACTTTTTGTTAGTTTTCATCGCAGTTAGCCTCTCCTTAGAAGACTGCTTTACATGGGAAGCCACGTGGGGAAGCAAAGTGTCTTTTGAGGTAAATGTTTCAGCACATATCGGGCAGCTATAGACGCCAGCTTTAAAATGAGTCTGTGCATGACGCACTATCCGGTGGCCCAGAAACTCCTTATCACACAGCACGCAGTACTGCATGTATGCCTGAAAGTTACGAAACCTTGCCGATACGAAGCCCTTCGCCCTCAGCTTTTTAATTTCCCTGTTTTTCCGACGCCGGTCCGTGATTTCATTGAGCTCATTGGTGGTGTCCACAAAGCGGGCGGTGAGCTCTCTGAGGTCCTCCTGACCAGGGGGGCCCCCCTCCTCCCCACCAGGTGCCTCTGGGTCCTCATTGTCGTTGAGCAGGTCGATGGACGACACGATGGTGGCCTCCTTGCCCATCAGGGCCAGGCACTGCCGCTTCAGCGCCCTCCAGTCCCAGAACTCTGGGTCGAAGGGCCACTGGGTCTTGAAGACCAGCAGGAGCTCACAGCGGAGGGAGTTTGGGACGGGCATGTTCTCCTCCTCAACCTTCTGGTCGGGCTCGTTGTACAAGCTCTCCACGGCATAGTAGGCATCCACTGTGGGTTCCAGGAGGAACTCTGTGAGCTGGCACGCGCGCTTCACCTCCAGGTCATCGGGAAGCAAGCAGGACAGGGTTTTACAGATGGTGGCTTTGGAGTTTCCATCATTCGACTCCAACTGCAAAGCCCTTATGCACATTTCAATGCATGCCGGCAGTCCAGCGCTGTTCATCTACGAGGAAGAAGATACTAGTGTCAGTCCAATGATAAGATACATTACATATTAGAAAACAGACGCGTCTACATCATGACATCAGTCATGATGTATTTTTTAAATGAAAAATAAGAGCCAGGCATTAACCTTTGTAGCCATTTTATAAACTCCATCATTCCCTATGATTCTCCTGAAAACTGAGCTATATAAAGTCATTAAAACAGAAAACCTAATTAAAAATGATAACTAAATGATATTTATAACTATGGAGAATGTCACACTTTGGTGAACCACCACCAGGGGGCATTATCGCTCTCCATTTTGACCCAGGTGAAAACACACAGCTGACTGACCTCTGATTGGATGACTTTGATGAGGAACAGGATGTGAAACACTGTTTTGGAGAGTATGGACATTTTGCGGCATTTGTCCAGGAAGTCATGCTCTGAAGACTCCAGCCTTTTCAACAGCTTGCTCCAGAACAAGGTCAGCTCCCTGGAGAAGATAAAGGAAGCACTTAAGACAGCTCAACTCTTCTCACTGAGGACAATAAGACAATAGAAACTGACTTTAGGGCCGACTGAGTCAGCTGATTCAACTGGGAAAAATGTTAGTGGGGGAGGGGGTTCTGAACCACTGGTGCAGCCCGTAGGGATGGAGCAGCGTGGGGGTGCAGCGTGGGGGGGCTTACCAGGCGCAGTAGGTGTCTGCTTGGAGGAGCTGATGGGTGAGGAAGGCAGAGCAGAGGCTGAAGGCCGCCCTCTCATCGCCCTCGGCCTCCAGGTTACAGATCATTTCCAGCGCATCGCGACAGTCCACCTTTGATAGCTAGGAACACAAGTGTCATTAGTACCGCAAGCAGGGAATGTACTTTGGCAACTCTTGTTGTCGATTTTGGAACATTGCTTGGAGTATCATTTGGAGTACATTGCTTCCATGGTCTATAGGTGATAGGCTTTTTAAATCAATATGCTTCTAGCTAAAACCATTTAGCTGGATGTAATATTGGATAAGACTGCAATCTATTGTTGCTTTGCTTACATGACTCGATGAGTTTGAACACCTCTTACTTCTTTCATCAATGAAAATGAAGGACTATAGAAGTTAAATTGATTGGTCTTCATTAGATTGACCAAACTAACCCTCCATCAAGTTTCGTCAGCACCACTTACAACACTCGCGTGTTAGCTCCTCAAACAAAGTACCTTAAAGGAGTTACTAATGGACACAGACACTCAAATTAACTCCCAGCGGAGATAATAAAACAATCAAGTGAATTTGGACTTGCCTCCTCCATGAGCTGGTGGCGCCCTGCAGTGGAACACAGACAGACGAGGAGCGTTTGTTTGAAGTGTCCCCTGCCCTGGAAGGTGGGGTGCTCGGCGCAGGTCCTGGCCAGTGACACCGCCTCCTGCAGACGGCCTTCCTCCTTCATCAGCTGCTTCAGCCTCATCTCCAGAAGCACGGGGCCCTCCTGCTCCAGGAACTGCTCCACTGAAGACACGGAGGAAGACACAATCTTAAGATACTTCATGGTCCCGTCATGCTCGGCTATGTTGTATAATATAAAGAGTGCTGTTTCATACGTGTTTTACATTTGGACCGATCGTAATTGTGCTAAATGTGTGGAACTGAGTGATGGGAAGATGAGGAGTGAAGGGAGAGTAGATGAAGATGGACGTCTGATATTTTGCTCAGTTAGCCGTCCACTGATGCTGATCAGCGATATATTGATATATTGTCGTCTCCCTCTTTCGACAAATGTGTTTGGATAAAAGCGTCCGCCAAATGCTCTAAATGTAAATGTGAATGTAAATGCTGCTGAGCGCGACCTCATGCGGCCAGGCCAAACACAGTCCTTTCAGCACATGAAAGCACAGGTCAAGTGTGCCTCCATCTCTGTCTCATAGCCAGTTAAGACGTATTGTAAATGTCTCGCGACACCGTTGTTCAGATACATGTCATTAAAGGATAACCTTTCAACCTGGACCGTATTTTCCCGTCAGTTTGGGTCTAAGTGACTAATGCAGACAACAATTTTAGAATTTAGCAGTCAGCTTTGAAACGGGCTGCGATGAAAACGTTTGGGTCAGTAACGGCCCATCAATGTACACGCTCTAAAAGAGCCACTGACAGCTCAGATTGTTAGAAGAGTTTGACAACATTATGGAAAGGATCCCTGAAGAAAAAACATTTCTCTTTACCTCTCTTAATCCACTCTGTTTGTTATTGTGTCTAACCAGGTCTCGCTCAAGGAGTGTTGTTGCAGGAAGAGACATCCACGTCACTTAGACCCAAAATGATGGGAAAATTGGGTCCAGATTGAAAGATTCTTCAAAGGAGCAGGAGGTCGGGGGCTAGGGCAGGAGGAACAACAAGCTCACCTTGTTCCTTCTGCAGGGTCTCCTGGGAGAGGAGACCCTGCAGCACCGTGCTGGCCCAGACTCCATTCTGCTGGGTCAGGGAGCACAGCAGGCTCAGCTGGGGGATCCCACTCTCCTGGAGCTGAGCGTGGGCCCTCTGCACACAGACACAAGCACCGCTCAGTTAGGATAAATGATAACATCTGGCTAAACACTGAGTGCACTCAGCTGAAAAGCTAACATGTAGTAAACCTAGCTCACTACACTCAGAGCTAACATTAGGCCAATAGCTAATATGTAGCAGAAAGCTAACATCAAGCCAAACAACAACATCAAGCTAAACGCCAATATTACTATCCTAACACAAAGTCAAGACAAGCGCAAAAATCATGCTAAATGCCAGAATCACGCCACAGGAAAAACACAATTTACGGGTTGACACAGGTTTTTTGACTGACAGCTGCAGGGTCCAATGGGCTGTACGTTACCTGGACTGATGACCTCACTTCCTCCCAGAAAATGGCAGGAAGCTCCTCCTTCAGGGACAACAGCAGCTCAATGAAGCTCCTGCATAATTAAACAAAACAAACATGATATACATAATATAAACAACAAGCATTATAAAACACTGAAATATACTTACACCGGTCATGGCTACATGGGGAGCAACATAGGTCAATACTAATATCATATACCAATAAGCAGCCAGCTGGTTAATGTATTATGGAATCATAACACAGTATAGCATATTGAAGTATAGCATAGCATGGTGTAGTATAGCATAGCATGGTGTAGTATAGCATAGCATGGTGTAGTATAGCATAGCATGGTGTAGTAAAGCAGAGCATGGTGTAGTAAAGCAGAGCATGGTGTAGTAAAGCAGAGCATGGTGTAGTAAAGCAGAGCATGGTGTAGTAAAGCAGAGCATGGTGTAGTAAAGCAGAGCATGGTGTAGTAAAGCAGAGCATGGTGTAGTAAAGCAGAGCATGGTGTAGTAAGGTGTTTTGGATATGCAGTGGGTGGTACAGTACTCACAGGGCCAGCCGCTCCAGAACAAGGGGGACGTTGTCACACTGAGGGGACA
>OMKP01055777.1:5561-15715 GCA_900302375.1 Bathygadus melanobranchus | reverse complement strand
GGAGCACGCACCGCCAGACAAGATGGACGCTCACCTGCTGAAGAAGATGGCATTCAGGTGAGTTACCATGGTAACATGATCAGCAGAATGTTTGCCATTGTTGCTTTTCGTTGTTTATCGTTTATTACATTTACATTTACATTCAGGGCATTTGACAGACATTTTTGCCCAAAGCAACTTACAATAAGTACATTTGTCAAAAGAGTGAAACAGCAATACAGAGTGAAAGTTACCACATCCATGTTGAGCTAACCTGAAAGATACAGGTCAGATACACAGATCACCATGGTAACAACATTGTATTGATATATTATATTCACATTGTATTCTGCATCTCTCTTCTGTTCTTGACCAGTTGAATGATTGTACATCGTAGTATTGTATTGACTCGTAATGTGAGTCCCGTCAAACACATTTGTCCTTCACTGGTGATGGACAATAAAGTTTTCTAATCTAAATAACATTTTCTAATATTCTAACCTAAATCTACTCTCTTCACATGCAAACTCACAAACGCAATAAAATAACGTTGTCTCTCTCTCCCACTCCCTGCCTGTTCCAGAAAGTCTCCTGGAGGTTTGATCTCGGCTGGTCTGGGGGTCGGTAAGATGATGCTGCGGACAGGACCTCCTCGACGGGTGGACTGCCCCCCCGCCACCCTGGGAGCAGAGATGTTGCTCAACGGAAGCTAAGAAGACACACAGACCACAGAGTCATAGACCCTCATTACTGGAGACACACAGAGTCATAGACTCTCACTACTGGAGACACAGAGTCATAGACCCTCACTACTGGAGACACACAGAGTCATAGACCCTCACTACTGGAGACACACAGAGTCATAGACCCTCACTACTGGAGACACACAGAGTCATAGACTCTCACTACTGGAGACACAGAGTCATAGACCCTCACTACTGGAGACACACAGAGTCATAGACCCTCACTACTGGAGACACACAGAGTCATAGACCCTCACTACTGGAGAAACACAGAGTCATAGACCCTCACTACTGAAGACACACAGTCATAGACCCTTACTACTGGAGACACAGAGTCATAGACCCTCACTACTGGAGACACAGAGTCATAGACCCTCAGTACTGAATACACAGAGTCATAGACCCTCAGTACTGCAGACACAGAGTCATAGACCCTCAGTACTGAATACACAGAGTCATAGACCCTCAGTACTGCAGACACAGTCATAGACCCTCAGTACTGAATACACAGAGTCATAGACCCTCAGTACTGCAGACACAGAGTCATAGACCCTCAGTACTGGAGACACAGAGTCATAGACCCTCAGTATTGAATACACAGTCATAGACCCTCACTACTGGAGACACAGAGTCATAGACCCTCAGTACTGCAGACACAGAGTCATAGACCCTCAGTACTGGAGACACACAGAGTCATAGACCCTCACTACTGCAGACACAGAGTCATAGACCCTCAGTACTGGAGACACAGAGTCATAGACCCTCACTACTGGAGACACAGAGTCATAGACCCTCACTACTGGAGACACACAGAGTCATAGACCCTCACTACTGGAGACACAGAGTCATAGACCCTCAGTACTGCAGACACAGAGTCATAGACCCTCAGTACTGGAGACACACAGAGTCATAGACCCTCACTACTGGAGACACAGACCACAGAGTCAAAGACCCTCACTACTGGAGACACACAGATTCAAAGACATTACTTGTTGGTGTAGTGTATAACTTTGTCCATATTTGTTTTGTTTACTATATCTTCTGTAGCAGATGTAAAGAGCTGATGGGGCGTGGCTCTGTTGCTGTCCTGGCTCCTAGATCTATTGCACTTATAAATAACCCAAGAGATGATTGACAGGAGTGATGAGGTATTTACTTGTGACCTTATCTGTGCTTTTCACTTCATCCACGTTGAGATCGTCCATGGTTATGAGCTCTTCTGACAGGTGTCACTGTCGTTCTGTTTTAAAACTTGTACGTTACATACGTTGCATTCACATTTAAAGTGAAAACGACATGAATTGCAATCCATATTTTTGTCAATGTTGGATCAGATAGGATGTGGCTGACGTTATCTCAGTACCCAGTGGCAACGAAAACACATCCCACCAGCGTCCATCGTTTGTGGTTCCCAACTGGCTATTACTGCATCTTGTTTGGATGTTTGGATGTTATCTTGATACTCACAAGCCCTTTCCAATGGCCAACAAAAGAAACAGCTTCTGCTTGTGGGGACGTACAGTATGCTTACAGACACCATGACCCTGTAAACCCTAACGCTGACCCTAACCCTAACCCTGACCCTAACCCTAACCCTAAGCTCTGGAGCCACCGGTACACCACGTCAGAAGGATGTTACATACATAGATATTCATATAAAATATTCATATAAGATATTCCTATAAAATATCTTAAGTAAATATCTGCCACTTGGAGACTAATCCTAAGATACAACAGTTAAAGTAAAGTAAAGTATCTGTTACTATGAAGTGATGACTACTCTTTATTACGTTTTCAGAGGTCTGTGTGACTTCTCCACAGTCTGGTGACTTGCACGCTTTAACCAGTGATGACAGCTTCATGTGGAACACATGTTGGGCCTTCATTTCACTGGTATTAGAGGCCTTTAGCTCACTGCTAACGTGGTTAACGGCGTCTCTCTGTATCTACACTTCAGCCAGGGTGTCTTATCTGTGTGTTTTATGCACCAAACTAAAGCCTTGCTTCGTTCTCCTTCTGTTCCCTGCTGTTTTTTTGTTTGATGTTTTGACAGTTTGCCAACTTCTATGAAGTCATTTTGTCAGTGAATTTTGTATTTAGGAGCTATTGGTGTTGTATTTATGTTTAGTGTGTTTAGTGTGTTCAGACGGATGTTGTTCAAAAGCCCGTACACAGATTTAGCATTTTGTAAATGTCCTGAATACGGTCTGGGGTTGAATTCCCTACAGTGTTGTCAGGAGGCAGCACTTCAAAATCCTGGTAGGGTTTCGTAGTCAACGACATCATGAGGGCACCTCACCCCTTCTATGTACTGTTAGATCATTATGGTTTATTAAAATATTAAACCCTTCCTATGTATAGATCAATATGGTTTATTAAAATATTAAACCCTTCCTATGTACTGTTAGATCATAGATCATTATGGTTTATTAAAATATTAGACTAGAACCCAGGGGGGTGGGGGAGGGGGGTCCATGTGAGATGGGCTGAAACGTAGTGTTGGCTCTAACCCTAACCCCTAACCCAGATATGATGTATTATAACCCCTGCACCTGTTTACACCTGTTTGAACTCATGTCATGTAAGTGTCATGCTATTTACAGTACAGTCAATCCATCCCTGCAGTATTTCAAGTAAAATATGAAAGGGGAAAAGGCTTGGACAATTTGTTAGAGAAAAACTACATGTGTAGTTTTCATTTTGTTCCACTAGAGGGGGGTAGATCCCTGTCTGAATTCTCAGGGAAACTTGAATCCGTTGGATTCAGTCGTTTTGATTTGGCGTCCTGAGAACTATTTACATGAATGCCATAGTTTGTGACGTCATCTACTTTACTTGCAAATGTTTGTTTTGTTAGTATTTTTTATTTATTTATTGATTGATCTGTTGGTATTACTATTATTAATATTATCATTGTCCACTCCCAAGAAGACTAATGTACAAATCTTAATGTTTTGAATGACTTTTGATGAAGGTGTATTTTCCTTTGTACGATCACGTAGCGTGTGATTGCTTGGCATTATGTCCCAGTCCCTCACTGCCACTGGTCACCGCGTCGTGTGTCCCGCGTTGTGTCACCGCGTCGTGTGTCCCGCGTCGTGTACCCGCGCTGTGTGTCCCCGCGTCGCGCGTCCCGCGTCGTGTACCCGCGTCGCGCGTCCCGCGTCGTGTCACCGCGCTGTGTGTCCCCGCGTCGTGTGTCGCGCGTCCCGCGTCATGCATGCACCGCTGTCCTGTCCGTGACGGCCGACTGGTATCCGTGCTTCCTGTAGTTGTGATTCAACAGTCCCGGTACTGTTGTGCACATGGACACCGTGTGGCCGGGTGGTCTGGAGCAGTTTATGTGTTGGAGAAAAATATCATTGACAATAGAAATTCTATTCTCTATTCTATTATTGTTATTAATAATATTATTACATTTTCGTTTATTTTGTTGCAGGTGTTCTGAGTGTGCTTTTATGTTTGAAGGTTTATCAAAGTTGTTTAAATATTTTTACCAGCCAAAAGTATTAGATAGAACATAAGCCTGTTTGAACCTTAAGATGGAGTGGAAGTGATCTTTCTTTGACTAGTAATGTCTGTTATTAGACATTTCCAATCTATTGTTCGATTGCGATGCATATGAACTACTAAGAGATGTGGTAAACCTGTCGTTCTACACAGCCAAATACCATAGTTGGATGACACAGAGATGATGATTTGTAACAACCTGTGTGATAACCAGCACTCTATGAAACTGTTCACCTAAACACAGGACATGTGAAGTCATATGTCAGATTGAGGATCAACCCCTGACGATCGTATGTATTAAAGATGTCCTCCTAATCAATAATACTGTTATGTATTGCATTTATTTCCTTGGAAATACCACAATGTGAAGAGGTCTGTGTTTTGCTGACTGTGGGACAACTAGACCTACGACAATGATTGATGTGCTCTGTTAAGATATTTCTACAAATGTTTCATGTTGATAAATGATTATACTGTGTTTTTCTGGCTGTTTTGCACTTATCAGCACCAGAAACCGCATGCTTCATTAAAGAACAATAAAACAGGACCTGTTGGCAGTGTTGTCTCTTAATCTAATGTGTCTAACCTGTCTGTTAATCTAATGTGTCTAACGGTTAGACACATTAGATTAACAGACAGGTTAGACTCTAACCTGTCTGTTAATCTAATGTGGCGTCTCTTAATCTAATCTAATGTGTCTAACGTGGTGTCTCTTAATCTAATGTGTCTAACATGACATTGTCTCTTAATCTAATGTGTCTAACATGACATTGTCTCTTAATCTAATTTAATGTGTCTAACGTGGTGTCTCTTAATCTAATGTGGCGTCTCTTAATCTAATCTAATGTGTCTAACGTGGTGCCTCTTAATCTAATGTGTCTAACCTGTCTGTTA
The DNA here is from genome assembly GCA_900302375.1 of Bathygadus melanobranchus. Taxonomy (NCBI): domain Eukaryota; kingdom Metazoa; phylum Chordata; class Actinopteri; order Gadiformes; family Macrouridae; genus Bathygadus; species Bathygadus melanobranchus. The sequence continues at coordinate 10,589 of OMKP01055777.1, read as the reverse complement.
ATCTAATGTGTCTAACATTGGCGTCTCTTAGATTTCAAGAGGTGTTCGTAGGACATTTTTTATTTGGGTAAAAATGACTCACAACTTCAAAATAATTTCAGCCCAGTGTTATATACAGTATTTATGTACCGTAATATTATATAGACTACATCAAAAACAATCCATGTATCACACCAAATACAGATAGCATCCTAGCAAGGTGACATTGTTAGGACCCATTGATAATTATCTGTAGGTTTAAATGGTATTGCTTTGTGATGGACACGCACACACGCACACACACACACACACACACACACACACACACAGTAGCACCTATTAGTAAACAGACAAGTCTGGCTGTTTACTAATAGGTGCTAGTGTGTAAAGATAAATGCTAAGCAAATGTATAAATTATACACGAGTTGAAAAGCCAACGTGTATAAATGTTTGAATAGTAAAGACATTTAAATAATGTTCAACTTGACATTATGGGCGTGGCTATTTCCCAACTGCGTTTTTAAGTATTGTATACAAGTATTATATATAAGTATTGTATTTGTCAAATATTGTATTATACATATTGTATTATATTGTACTTTCTGTAAGTATTTGATATGTCTCAGCATCCTTATCTGCGTGACGCCACCCTTCCTGCTGCACGCAGGGCGCATGCGCAGTGCTTGGCGGCGGCGGACTGTTTACAGGCTGGATGCTGATGTCGCCTACAGAACCATCAGAACCATCAGAACCATGTTGTCCGGACCGCTCGTGAGCTAAGCAGCAGGGCGCCGACAGGTAAGGACGACGAGCCTGGAACGGGAACGGGAACGGGAACGGGAACGCTCTATTCTCTAAATGTTCTTTATTTTGCTCTCAGCTGTCAGCTAGCTTGGTTAGCTTCCGCTAGCTAGCAGGTCCGGTACGGTACCGTGCGTGGCCCGGTTCTGCCTTTATGTCTTTATCCGACGAGACCACCGACGACACCTGACACGCGACAGCAGTTTGTCGTCGATATTTTTGGTGTGTTCATTTTGCGTCGTGGAAAACCGTCGTGGACGCTCGTAAGTCCCGCTGGCAGTCTGTGGTAGCGACCGACCACACGGTTCTGAAGCAGATCGCCAGCCTTGTGAGTTCATATGTGGTCGTACAGGCGTCCTGGGGCGGTCCCCACGACGCGTCCTGAGGCGGTCCCCACGACCCCTCCTGGACCGGTCCCCAGCTCTCCCCTCGATGTGGACCTGTCCCCACGCCGCGTCCTGGAGCTGTCCCCATAACGTGTCCTGGAGCGGTCCCCATGCTGTGTCCTGGAGCGGTCCCCATGCTGTGTCCTGGAGCTGTCCCCATAACGCGTCCTGGAGCTGTCCCCATAACGCGTCCTGGAGCGGTCCCCATAACGCGTCCTGGAGCGGTCCCCACGACGCGTCCTGGAGCTGTCCCCATAACGTGTCCTGGCGCTGTCCCCATAACGTGTCCTGGAGCGGTCCCCACAGCGCGTCCTGGAGCGGTCCCCATAACGCGTCCTGGATCTGTCCCCATAGTCCCCACAGTGCGTCCTGGAGTGGTCCCCATAATGCGTCCTGGAGCTGTCTCCACAGTGCGTCCTGGAGTGGTCCCCACCGTTTGTCCTTGAGCGCTCCCCACAACGCGTCCTGGAGCGGTCCCCGTGGTCCCCACAACACGTTGTGTGTGGATTGCATGTTCACATGGTCATCAGTGTTGATGTTTAATGTTTAAGTCTCTATTGTCCACTGAAATATTTATGTCCCAGTGAGGTGGCCCCTCTTTGAGTAGTAGCCTAAATAAAACACTGTCTATACTTTATATTCTAACAATTAGATTGAAATTAAATGAACAATAGAAGTATACGTTATCAGGCCTATATTTGGCATTTCTACCATTTCTCAAAGAGACTAACCTTTTTAAGTCATGAAACCTTTTTAAGCGAAATTATCTGTAGTTGATCATTAACTTTACCCCATATTGCCTGTATTATATATATATATATATATATATATATATATAACACTGTATTTCAACCAATGAATCTCAAGTGCTTTGGCTCTGCAGTTGGACAGATAGATATGTTCTTGGGTTAGGGTTAGTGGGTTAGGGTTAGGGTTATCAGGCACACTTATCTAGTAGCCTGTTGCACTTCATTTGTCCTTCAGTACTGTACGAGTTCTACAACAAGAGCCTGGAATGTTGTACCATGTGGACGTGGTTGTGCCACAGACTTACTTGAGGTAAGTCTGTGACTGTACTGGCGCTACACAATGGTGCTGCAAGCATCCAGTTGCCCCACCTCCTGAAGGTCCCAGTAGGAGAGTCTTCCTGGGATCATTACTGTCATATCGCTGGGACCGTCTGGGAACACATGTCCTCCTTGTGATAAGTTGCTTTGTCATGCTGGAAGAAGTGTCCAACGCTCGTGGCTAAACTGAGGTCATCTCCACCTGTGTCTCCTGCCACCACTGATTGGGTGGTTCTGATGACTTCAGCACCCAACATGGTGTTGTTTGTCTGCCAAATGGTCCACTTGTTGTGTGCAGAACTATTTGAACACCGAGTGTATATGGTCCATGCCAGCAGTGATTGTATCTGTTACCAGTTTGTTTCAGTCATCAATGCTCCTAGTAGCTATGGCTATGGCTATGGCTATGGAGGGGAAATCAATTCCTGGGAGTATCGCAATTATTTGCTTCTGTGATGCTTGTATTGTCGTGTTCATGACAGTTTAGCATAGACGCCCCTAACATGCTATATAAGGAGATGCTCCGCATCATTCATAAAAACAGCACCAAAGGCCAAGAGAGAAGCCATTCGAGTAGTGCTTGAAGTCCTCCTTCATCCATGGATGAACTGAACTCCGCTGTCATGGCTTCAGTCATGGTACATTCAGCAGAGGCTTGTTTTACGTACAAATGGGCTCAAACCATGAAACCCTGACTAGAGCTGCCTCCTAGCGCCAGGGGGCTGCAGAATCAGGTTTCTGAAACCATCTCAATTGAGTTACGCGTTGCTGTGCTAGCAAACGTTGTACCGTAGGAACATTCTAGTTCCTGGTTTTATTTTACACTGGGATCAAGGATCTGAAGGCATTGTGTGACTCAGTGATGCAGCCATGGACACCTCTTGTATTGAAGCATTTTCTTTCAATGATCGTTTAAACATTTAAATGAGATGACTATATATTGGGGGACTGTTCGTTAGACACAAACAGTCTGTAATAAGTTTTGGCGTGGATCGTCCACGGGTGCAGGATTATTTTGACTGTTTAACTGCAGGCAGCCAGCGGCGACAACAATGACACAAGGGGAATGCGGGACCTGTCTGAGGTTGTTTTGATTCGTACAATGCAAGACTTGCTTGCCCAATCCTCTCTCTTTCATCACTCCCTCTCCTTTTGTGGGGCACCTCGTGACTTAGCCCTAGAAGTCACCTCCCACCCTTTCATCTCTGACTCCCTGGGCTTCCTGACCTGTTCTGTCATCTGTGTCTTGCTAAGAGTGTGATGCGAGGAGACCGTGAGGTGCAGCTGGACCAGGGAGGCAGGGATGGTAGTATTACAGAGATGTGCATGGGGTTCTGTGTGCTCCATTTCTAGAACATTTCTTCACCAAACTATAGTCAGTGAAAATGTATCTTGCAGACATGGAAGTTGTCATTAAGTTCCCATATTTCTTAAACGTTGAATGCCGTAGAAATGTATTGTGTTGCAGATGTATCCGCTTATTTTGGAGTTGTGTGTGTAGCCTAATATTTGAGTCTATCCTAGATATCGTTTTTCTCGTTTTGACCAGACACCATCACTATAGGTTGACCTTGATGACCCCATAGTGACATACAGAACTACAATGCATTATCGTTTCTTAGATGAGATATATGTTTATCAAGTTGATGGACATAATTTATCATCATTCATGGTGAGAACATTTTAATAAAATGTTCCTTTCATCTATCATGATGGGACCTTTGGGACTTTTTTGTAAGTCGCTTTGGATAAAAGCGTCTGCCAAATGCTCTAAATGTAAATGTAAATGTCTGCACCAAACAAACATGTAGGCCAGCACTACAACACGCCATTTATAATGTTGTTATACCCTGTTGTCTTCAAGAGCCCTGTTTGGACTGTGGTTGTGTTAAGGACTTCCCCCCTGACTTAACACATGACTGTGTTGCACAAACATTAAAGAAAGGGCTTCATATGTACTTTAACCATGTCCACCAACACGGGATATGGGCGTGTCTGTTGGCCCAGGTGATCTCAGATCAAACCTCGCCCTCTCGCTGGAGAGGTGATCCCTCGATGGGTGGAGCACCTCGCCCTCTCGCTGGAGAGGAGAACCCTCGATGGGTGCAGCACCTCGCCGTCTCCCTGGAAGGTGAACCCTCAATGGGTGGAGCACCTCGCTGTCTCCCCTGGAGAGGTGATCCCTCGATGGGTGGAGCACCTCGCCTTCTCCCTGGAGAGGAGAACCCTCGATGGTGGAGCACCTGCATCCCAAAGTGTTTCAAGCACCAGAGAAGAAGTGACCTTTGCTTGTGGATCTCTGCATTACAGTAGCCCCTTTGAAAGGCTGGACTCCATAAGTAAGATCACTTTTCCTGAAAATCACGGCTCCCTGTCATCTGCTTTTCCTGACTGGAATTCGGGCATACTCTTGTTCTACAATGCTGCCCGTTGTACGTACATTAGCTCAATTAAATTGTAAAATGGATGGCATTTATATATCTTTTATCCAAAGCGTTTTACATTGCCTCACATTCACCCATTCAAACATCGACGGCGGTGTCAACCATGCAAGGCAACAACCAGTTGGTCAGGAGCAGTTAGGGTTAGGGTGTCTTGCTCAGGGACATGTCGACACTTAGCTAGGCGGAGCCAGGGATCGAACCAGCAACCTCCCGGTTGCCAGACAACCGTCTCTACCTCCTGAGCTACTGCCGCCACCAATAACCTTGTTTCCTTATGGTCCCCACTGTCGTGGCCAGCCCATGTGGTAGCGATGGCAGATGACAGTTTTGTCGGAGAGGGCTTTGGACGCA
>OMKP01055768.1:0-11827 GCA_900302375.1 Bathygadus melanobranchus | reverse complement strand
AATTAGCATTTTCTATTTTGAGCAAAATAAAGTTTGGTTTCATGAAAAAGAAAGGACTTTATAAGTAATATATTTTGGAGGTGTGTTCTAATATTAGTCTATTATAGTCAGATAACATAATTACCCATTGTCTTCACTATAGGAAATTTTATGTGAATTAAAAAATGTTTTTATTGAAAACGAGTGGTATATTGTAAGATGAAAGGTCCATGGGGCCAATAAAATAACATTTAAAACAGTGTTTGCATGGATATGAATGCATAATAAGTTAGCTATGAGGTGAAAAACAATATTGGATGATAATCATTGTTTTTGGAGTATTTTGGGCTGAGTTAAATCATGGGTCAAATTTGACCCGCTAACACAAAAGGTGTGGGCAGCTTTCTAACACATTACAAGGGTTAAACATGATTAGCGGCATTGTCCAAATCAATCCAAACTGGTACACCATGGTTGCTACTTCTCCACCCATTCACAGAGATAGTGAAAACCATGGATTTGGTATAAATCATAAACTGCCCCTACGTGTAACCAGGCTGAGACAGTTGTGAGCTCAATCATCCATGTGTTGCTGAGGGCAGCTTTAACAGAGCTGTCCATACACTGTATTCATTCAAGGTTCCTAATCAGAGAGGTAGATCAGATCGCTTTCTTCATGCGTTTTCTCATGTCAAAATGGAGATCAGGCCTATATAGAACACAAAATAGAGATCAGGCCTATATAGAACACAAAATAGAGATCAGGCGTTTTTGTGATTTTTGTGATTATTTTACTGATGATTATGATTACTATATAGAACACAAAATGAAGGACTGTAGGCATCAGTGAGCCATGTGTAAACATGCAAACAGAAGTACAAGCCACAGCACAGATCGTTGTAGTTATATATAAAATATATTTAATGTATTTAATTAAGTTATATTGGCATCAATTTATTGTTGTTTATTTGTCCATTAATTTCTTCACCTTGGGTTTTGTCTGTTTTACATAATTACTAAACATTTATCATGGTTGAGACAGCGCTGTCCAGTACAGTACAGTATGTCTTAGTACACATTAAAAAACACAATTTCATGTATTTATTTCCAACAGTATCAGTATGAATATCAGGCATATAGATCAGGGATGGGAGGATTGTGCACCAGCATAACATTTGTGATGAATTCACGATGCACCGTTTCTAACATCTTTGCCTTTATTATGTAGAAATGTGACCGATAATTTTCTATTTAAATTGATTCCTCCTCTCTCATCTCCACTGCTGTCATATACACTAGACACTGACCGCTGCTGTTCATTGGCGTGATGCGTTAACATGGCCGCCATACTGGTCAGGGGTCAGTTTGGTATATATATATGAAGTATTATAGCATTGAATTGAATGTACTTGAGTACCGTAGTAACAGTGCTCTAATGTGACCTTTTGTATTTCCTATATATATAGATATAGTAACTATGACGTAGTAAAATCTAGAACAGATTCATAACAACCCATCAACCAACACACCATTACACTGCATTAACCCAGAGTGACATGTTATCACGTGTAATTTAATGTCAATATTACCGTGAAGGCACAAATTTAAATCTAACGTTCAAGTTGACATTAAGAAAAGTACCAATCATAAAGATCATGAACAACACTGTATCCTTTGTGTTTGGACACGTAGTCACAGGCATAACACATGGGTTTGGTGTACGCGTTATGTACCGTGAGGAGATGGCGCGTCGCCTTGTGGAACCGTCTCCACAGGAAGTACTGGATGTATCTCTCATTGTCTTTGTCCAACTCCAGAAGGTATTCTGCCAGAGACTTGGCGTCAGGGAAGTCATCCACATGGATAAAAGAATCCGCTGGCACAAACTCTTCATAATTCTCTCTTTTTGTCCCCCAAACGACCGGTATGGTTCCTGACACAAAAGGTGCACTGACTTTCTCTGTGAAATAGTCTGTGTGGTTTGAATTCTCAAAAGCCAGGTAAAACTTGCAACTGCTCATAACTGAAAAATAGTCTTCCACGGGCAAAGGCGATCCCACCATCGTCCCAAACAGATTGACATGTATATGCTCCTTCAACTGTTTGAAGTACCGTTGTCTGCCAGCGACCCCTCTGGACCCCGTGTTACTCACAATCCAACAGACCAATTTATCCTTTTTAGGCAGGACAAACTCTGTGTTCATTGTTTCAAGTGGAAGGTCGTTGTACCTCACAGAGATGTCAGCATCTCTTCTGTAGTTTAAGGTGAGATTGAAGAGGTTTTCCAGGCCCGGTCTCTTCGTCGTATGTGTTGGGGATTCCATGTGAAACCAAATCCACCTTTGGAAAGGCGGACGTGGTTCTTGAGGCAGATTTTTCAAAGAAAAGATTTTATTGTGGAACAGAATGACTGCATCTGATTGGTTGTATAGGGCTCTGTTATATGTCAGGTGACAGCTACTGATGTTGAAGTATTTAGTACAATCGTTGAAATCAATTGTGACGTCATGTGGGTGTAACCACACCAGAACAATAGGCTTCTCCGGCTCATGTCGTTCTTCTGTCAAAACCCCACTCTGAAGTTCAGATGGACATTCATCAGGTTCCAAAAGAGGAATCAAAATAAATATTGCCGTTCCTATGACGACAAAAGCAAAAAAAACACTTTGTTTTAGCATCATCCCCTGTGTATAAAAGGAGAGAGGACATGGTGTTGATTAGCATTCTGCATTATAGGTGACATATTGAACACAATGAATGGAATGAGAACAACTGTATGTCAATCAGCAGAATACAATTTAGAAATCGATAGTAGTCATGTACAGCATTCAGTGAGCGCTTTTGTGTAACTAGTGTTTCATTGCATTTCCACAAGCAGCAATTGGAGCGGGTGGAAGAACAGTGTCAACAAGTCGGGGAATCCATAAAGAAGGAGCCAGGCAGCAGGCCTGGAGTACACAGTGAAGGGGCGTGTTAGCAGTGACTTTCTGCTCCGGCAATGCAAATGTAATGCAAATGTAGAGGATTATTGCCTCAGTAACCCTAACTGCTCCTCCCTTGTTACCTTGCATGGTTGACACCACCGTCGGTGTATGAATGGGTGAATGTGAGGCAATGTAAAGCACTTCGCATAAAAGCGCTATATAAATGCAACCCATATCCATATGCCATTACATTATTTGCAACATTACTCACAACTAGATGGCTAGATCTTCAGGCTAAAATAATCATAGTCCATGGATATACATTGTATTAACTGCTAAGCTTACATTTAAAGAAAGCCTCTTTGCTGTGTGTGTGTGCGTGTGTTTAATGATCACAGGTGTGTACACTGTGCTTTTCTTCAACTCTGTACTAATTAGTAACAGCTGCTTATTTCTTTTTCATATTTTTAACATCACGTTTCATAATTAACCTGGAAAGTAATCAACCGTTTTTGAGGGACATTTACATTTTTCAATGATTAAAACATTTACTTTAAATGATTAAATGATGTGCCAAAGTGCATAAAAAGCATTAAAAATAGAGCTTGCTTATCAATATCAAACTTCATTAAAATGTACAACTCACTCACCTTCATATCAGTTGTCAGAACGAACAAGCCCAGCGACTTAGTGATCCCTTCTCCTCTATCGTCATAATGGGACGATAGGCGCTGGGCAGTCCTACTCAGCGCCATATAAGAGTTCCATATAAGGAATCCATAAAGAAGGAGGAGCCAGGCATTTCATACAGACAGTGGGAGGGGCCCAGGGTGGCTCATTTCTGTCAAACATGTTAATCCCCGTCCCCAAACATTGAAACATTCTGATTCTGAATAACGGTCATCTTTATATGGCGCTGGTCCTACTGGTGCGTGAAACACAAGTAAACTGGGGAACGTGGATGTGCTGTTGTCACTAGGAGGGCGTTGTTGCGCGTTGACATTGGCTAATTCAGCTCCCAACATACATCCAGCGACAAAAATTCATAGATCGAAGCTGCACAACTGTCGGCTTTGTCACTCGACAATGAAATCATTTGGAGGAAAAACAACAAATGTGGTAATGTTCTAACACAGATAATGTTTGTTAATAAAAAAGAAAACTGCTTATATGGACCGCTCGCCGCTGTAATGTATCAAGCGATGTTAACTATGTATGATCATGTATCAAGTGATATTAACTATGTATGATCATGTATCAAGTCATGTTAACTATGTATGATCATGTAACAAGTCATGTTCACTATGTATGATCATGTATAATCTGATGTTAACTATGTATGATCTCTGATGTTAACTATGTATGATCATGTAAAACTGCCAAATCCTCCTAAAAATACCATGTGCTGAACTGACACGTATGTGTGTGTGTGTGTATATGTGTGTGTGTGTGTGTATACCCATACTACTTGATATTACTACATGCATGTATATGTGTGCTTTACTTTAAGAACAAGACACCAACCTCTTAAAAAACATTGGCATGGAAGAAACAGATTTTTGCAGCGTCTCTGACAAGCTTGTGTTGGAGGGAACCCTGCTTCTTACCATCTTGGATAAATGATCAAAACAATACTATTTCTTGGCAGAAAATCCTGTGGCATTGTCACAAGTCTAGAAAACACAGCCTTACTGCCTTATTATATAATGTTCATCAAAAATGTTTAATTTATTTTAGCGGTATCGTGCCATGCTAACAAAGCATTGTGTCTACTATGATTGTCTGACTGTTGTTCTGTTCAGCGTTCAACGGAAGTCATTAAACAAACATTTCTTCCGAAACAAAAATATGTCTAAAATATTGATAAAATTGTATGTCAAATGTTTTAAAATAATAAAAAACATGTATACCATATTAAAAGTCATAACAATGGTTAAAATACATGGATGTCTATAATGGTGAGAATGTTAAAATGTGTCCCTAAAAATCAACAGTTCCCAAAGTGTCTCAACAGTCCGTGTTTTAAGGCACTACTCGCTGTTCAAGTTGTGGCGTCTTTGGTGACTTTCACTCCTCTTCTAGTCTTCCGGCTCCTCCTTCATCCACGGTGTTCATCTCTCCAGTGCCAGATTGAGTTTGTTTTCCTGGGTGGTAACGAAGCTACCAACCAGGCTGGAGTCTTCACGCCAAACAAACATAACGGGCTAATTGTTGATCGGGTCCGGTCTGCGGATCCGGTCTGTGGGTCCGGGTCCGGGTCCGGTCTGTGAGTCCAAGTCGAGAGGAAGAAGTGATGTGAAGATAAGACTTTTATTATCACTTGGAACAAGTAACATAAGAGTCTGAGCTGGTTTGACAAAAACCTGTCCTTTGTATTGACTTTATTCTATCCTTATATGTCTTTCCTGTTCCGACTCTCTCTTAGCTGGTATTGATATTTGATGTTTGGTTGGATGTTTCTGCAGAAACATCCACTGGCCTCTCCTCCTAATTAAACTTTTACAGTTATCTTGAGGAGCTACAGTTGTGGTACATAAAAGGTGTTTTCAGTGTGTGAAAGAGTTCACAGTGACCTCAAAAGTCTGTGTGACCTCTCAGTGCTTTCTCCACACTTAGTTCATTCATATAGCATAACCAGGCAACAACGTGATTATAATTCCCTTAAATGTATAGTAAAATTCTCCCATAATACTTACGGTGTATGTATCCAGTTCCTACTAGTACTAGTAGGAACTGGATACATACAGTACATTGTGAGTACACTGTAACTAACTAACTAATTAAGCTAATTACACTGTACATTGCGGGCTGTATTATAAAGTGTCTCTTAATAAATGGTATTATGTGGTTCATCAAAGGATGATTTATTTCACAAACATGGTAATATTACCATAAATTAAAATGATATTATTTGGGGGTGGTGGTCGTTGTATTCAATGCCGGGTCCAAAGTTAAGGAAGTGATGTATTGAAATGTTACATTCAATGACCAATGGACACATTAGGAATTACATTCAAACCAAGTGGACGTTAATGTATTATGAGGTATGTGTTCCAGTACCAGTAATCACATAGCATGGTAAATGGGTCAGTGACAGTGAGAGTATGGAGCTGGGGGTTCTACTGTCTGCCTCAGCCAGCTGTCAGCTACGCAGGGCAGATGGGAGACGTAAAACGCTCTGCGCCTCCACAAGGTAGTCCGTCAACGTTAGACAGAACAGTCACAGGGGTAATGTTTTGACAAGGCATTAAATGTCTCCTTCACAAATGTCCTGCATGTATGTCACGCCGTTGGATTGATGTGCAGATACAGACGGCAACATCATTCATGCCAACGGGTTTTACCACATTCACATGACTTGACTCCCCCCTTCGATCCTCTGTACCAGTTTAACTTTCTCCTTCCATTGTAGTTGGATTAGCAAACTGGGTATGGCTGTCTGGTACAGCGTTAAATTGACTTAAGGACACTTTCACTTTCATAAGCAAACCATTTAGTCTGTTTTAATAAAACCATGGTATGATTGACGATGGTTGAACCCCTGGCACAGTTTGGTTGGGGCCAGGACATTCCAATTTCAGTTGGACTTCCAACTGTTATTTTCCAGAACCATTTATTGGAATACTAGCAAAACCAGTATTGGTACTGACCAAAAAAATCATTGGGTTTTTCCTGAACAACAGTGAGTGAGGTGTGACACAATGTTTCTTAGATTTGTAAGTCACATGTCGCAGGCCGGTCGCTGTCACTGATAACATAACAACAAGAACACAAAGCTATCCCTGCTCTTCGTCTGTTCCCTTCATCGTGTCTGGGTGAAGCTTCTGTTGGTTGGCTCATTCCCATTTGTTTGTTAAAGTCTTGAATGCTTACCGGACTATTTCCCAATATTTCTGTAGTTTTGAACCAGCTGCTCCACATTTAGAAATAAAAAAAGAAGATATCTTTTCCCTGGTTTGCATGTAAACTTCAAAGTCAAATGGAATGAACAATCATTCAATTCATTGTCTAGTTCTGGTGGACTTTTTGACAGGTTTCACAAAGTAGTTAATACAGGATCTCATCCATATTTCGGTTACTGGTGGTTTGATGTCTCAGTGTCGCATTGTGCAGAAATAAACCCATTCACCTCCGTTGTTGGTGAATCATTTCCAGGAGAGACCATGAGAAAAAACTACATCCATGATTTAATTATGACAATTTGATTATAATGAACCCCCAAAAACAGATCATAAAAATGCTGACAATGATGTATATAGTTTTACCAGAGAATATTGATGTGAAATCAAAACACTGTGCAATTTGTAGAAAATGTGACATATTACAAATGAGCTGTTATATCAGTTTTGTTAATATCAGAAGGGGTATGTTTGGCAGATCTCCACCAGGGCCCACTAAGCCAAAAGGTTGTTATGCCTGGCTCTGTGGCCCTCAAACTTATTCAATATACCATAGCATTGTGCATTTTGTGTGTGTCGTTGATAGCTGCCGTACCTGCATGCCTTGATTCCCCAATGCAGCTCACCCAGATCCAGATCCTAAGCAGCCAGGTGAGGCTGCATAAAATAGCCACCAACCACACACACTCCACAATAGTTATGTAAGGGATAATCAACAATAGGTGTGTGTTACGTGGTTTTAAGGCACAATGTGGTGTCGGGTGGACATCTTGAATTGAGACTGGAGGCACCAAAGCAGTGGTGTGAATGAGATGGATTTTTTTTCCTATCAAGTCAAAACAATTGTACTTGTTTTGCTGTTATAGTCTCAAAAGGCTTTTTATGACACCCCCTAAGCCTTAGTCCTCTCAAGGGACAAGGAAAAACTCCCCAAAGCCAAGGGTAGACACCTTGACAAGGAACACTGAAACGGGATCCCTCCTTCCACGAACGGTTGCCAAAATTGTAGTAAAATACTAGTACTAGTAAAATACTAGTACTAGTAGCTCTTCACAATCATGACGACGATCATCTACGTATTGATGGAGTTCATTTGAGATGATGTGATGTGGCATGATGTAATATTACATGGCAGCATATGACATGACAGCATATGACATGACAAATGTGTCTGATTATGAATGTCGCCGTCAATATTATAATGCACCAGTTGAGACCTGTAGTTAAATTGATTTCTGAACCCTGTAGGGCAGATTATGCATTCAAAAGCAACCTTTATAAAATAATAAACAGGCATCTAAACCGCCCCTGCCAATCTCTTACTCACAGCCCCCAAAACCAGCAGTCTCTACACCACAGAGGCCTAGTTAGACATCTGTTCTGTGGTAAAGGCAAACATATCTTCTTAATTGTGCCACAAGTGAAGAGAGAAGCCAGCCTGAATAAGAGACCATATGGTGGCAGGATACAACAGCAGATTGAATGACAGACACAGCTAATTATTGAGAAGAAATAGTATTGTGCAAATGAATCCAAGCAAATTGGGTTACACATAGAACCCGTTTTCTGTTGTTTTGTCCAATGGTGTTATACAAATTAAAAAAAAGGAAAATATAATTCCATGAAGACATCAAATAATACGGCCCAGTACAACACATAACTGATCACAAATCACTCTGACACACACACGTTTTTGTTTCTGTTCTGTGGTTTGTGGTCGTCGTTATTCTACACCGATGTGTGTTCATTCCAACAATCACAGCCTTTCTACAACAGCTGCACATCTTGACAACAGTCAATATGCCTATTTTCTCCTCTGTTTTTGCTCCTCTACAACACTGCTTACCTTTTGTGCAATTACTCTTGTGTGTGTCTCTCTCTCACACACAACAATATAAAGTCGAACACTAATTACACATGAATTTAGATGAAAGAAAATCATCTATCTAGCTCTAGAGCACGAATGCTCAGTGACATGCAGTCAGGGCAAAATGAGATTCTAAACTTTACCTGCTGTATTTTACCCAAATGTCCCAGCGTCTGGGATTAATAAAGTAGGTTATCTTGTTATAACATTTTCAACAATTACCTTCAGAACACTAGGAGGTAAAACATGTTTAAGGTGGGCCACAGTATTCCCTCAAGTCAATTCAATAATGGACATACAGGAAATGCTAACTGGGTTTCCTGTCAATGTAAGTGCTGTGGAGTCCTGTCCCTCTGCAAGGATTCCAGGGGCACAGGTCCTGTGAGCTAGACACATGAATGGCTTTGTAATAAGATGATCAACATGTTAGATCGGTACTTAGCAGAGTTAGGCCTGTACAGATGGGACAAATGGTTCTGTCGTGGGTGGTTACGTCATTCTCTTCTCCCTTTGATAGAAGAGGAGGTGTAAACATCACTCACAATGACGCTCACAACAGTGAGCAATAACTGGGGTTAGGAATTTCTACATGGATAGACACATTTTAAGTTATAAAGGGTTAGGGTTAGCCATCTATGGTACCGTTCTAAAATACATCATTATCTGAAGGATTCAAAGCCACCCTTTTGATTTGGCCATTTGGCTTTTCATGAACTGTCTCATCCCATTGGTTTTCTGATTTAACAAAGGTAGACGCTGCTCAGGGTAAGCTTGTGTAACCTCTTACTTTGTTGAGTAAGTCTACATGATATCATTAAGAGCACAGGGCCTGCAAGGTAGGGTTAGGGTTAGGGTTAGGTCTCATATCTGAACAGAGAACCTCCATTCATATGATTTCATAGGCCTAATAATAATAACAATCCAAATGTAATCATCCAGTAATATCTATTCCCTGGTGTCTCACACCTCAAAAATAAATTAGAAATTCAGAATATGTTTAGCTAAGCATCACATACACGCACACACCTCTGCATTACCACCGCACACCAAATCAAGAGTTGGAGATCTGCCGGTCATCTGAGATTGATGCTAAGAAAGTACAGGCTGGCCCCAGTTACGCCATTACCAGGACTACCTGAAAGCCATTACCAGCAATGATGGAAGAGATTCCCAAGGGTTCAATAGAGAGACAGCTGCACGGATGACAGGCGGTGAGGTGAACCATGGGAACATGGGCGACGGTTGGAGCCCTATTCCTCATTCTCAATCACTGCCATCGGCTTGACTTTGAAACTTGGAAATTAATTTCACTTACAGGCGAGTTGTCATTATAGCTGTGACCATGGCTGCTGTCTGAGCTAAACACTTTACAACTCGGCCTGAGAACATTGCTGCACAACACGCAAAAAGACACTTGATGTGTGTGATGTAGGCATTTGTTCCAAATTTGATGAAAGCAAAGACTCGACAGTAATGGTTGATATGGTTCTGAGAAATTGTCGACCAATTCCTGGCCTTTGGTTGCCATCAGTGGCCACTGCTTTTTAACATAAAAACAGCAAATAGTACCATTACACCCAAAATAAATACACGTGTTACATTAGTGATATTTAAATATTGCTGTTACATTTGGAAAAAGAACACTGCACATGTGTTGTTGCGTTTACTCCAGAAGCAGCCAACACTGCATGTGTGGTGTGTAAACAAATGAAGTTAAGTTGTTGACTGTGGGGTGATTGTGGGATTGTTTGAATTGACAAAGAACCAGATGAACTGGAAATTATTAAATTAAAAAACTGGCAACCATATTTTCTGTTTCAGCAACATAAAGCCTGTGTCGTGGAGAAAGCAAAACTTTTTGTCTGCATTTTGTTTCTTTGAAGTTTGAGCTCCTCCTGTGAGCTGTCGTTTGGTATGTGGATGGATAGTTTCTATGTCCACTTGTTGAACAACCTCTAGATTGACATAAACACATCCAGACATCGGGTATGGCCCAGCTGAATCCTCACACCACATGGCGATATATAGTTGGCATGCAAGACGATATATTCCACACCTGGCAACCACTATTAGTTAGTGTTGAGCCTACAATTTTCTTTCTCTACAGTTTTTGTTCATGTGTTTCATGGCATTCTCTGCAATCATACAGACTGTGTTTACTATACAATTATATACAATATATAAATGTTAAGCTATTCATTATCTACACAGTTCAGTTCTGATAAATAATTAAAAATGCAATGCTATTTTGACTGTTGGTTATAGTGTTGGTGTCAGTAGGTGTTCATTTGTGTACAGGAATAGTGGAATAGTGTTTTATGTTAATTCGTACACATTGCATTCATATTTTTGTGTTGTTCGCCTTCACATTTTGTCACTCGTCTTTGAGCAAAAAATATGGTAAATACACTGTAACACTTTTGACAATTCTCATTCAAAACAGCAATGTTGGTTGTCCACGGATTTAAAACATTTCCATGGGTGCTCGTCTGACCTAAATACTACAAGCTACGTTGAGCCGTGAATGGCGAAGGACATATTGTTGGACAAGGTAAGTTACATTTGAACTGTCCGCACTGTTTGGTAGTTTACTGTCAGCTTCACAGTGATTACTGCATGATGGGATTTATACAGCGCCAAAGCTGATTAAAGCCTGACAGTAAACATGCTCACATTTGAATCATGCAGCCTGAAAGGAAGAAATGTTGAATATATTCAAGTTCAAAAATCTTTATTGTCCCCAAGGGGACACTCGTTGTGCAGCAGGAGCACACATTCAGCACTGTACACAACAAGACAACGAGCAAATGGAGTGAAAATATATACAAAAATAAAAGATCCCACATGCTCTTTATGAGTAGTTATCAGTAGTCAGAGATTCAATAAATCTGAGGACAGGCATTCAAGGAATCCCTTGACACTCATTTCTCATTCCTGGCATTCCATTTGTCAGTGACGTGTATCTCATTAGACGTGTATCTCATTAGACGCGTATCTCATGAGATGTGTATCTCATCAGACACGTATCTGATTAGACGTGTATCTCATTAGACGCGTATCTCATTAGATGTGTATCTCATCAGACGCGTATCTCATTAGACGTGTATCTCATCAGACGTGTATCTCATTAGACGTGTATCTCATCAGACGTGTATCTC
>OMKP01055753.1:10054-28256 GCA_900302375.1 Bathygadus melanobranchus | reverse complement strand
TGGTCCTGATGGCCCGCAGCCTCCTGCCGGAGGGGAGTCATTCGAAAAGTTTGTGTCCGGGGTGGGAGGGGTCGGCCACAATCTTCCCCGCACGCCTCAGGGTCCTGGAGGCGTACAGGTCTCGGAGAGATGGCAGATTGCAGCCAATCACCTTCTCAGCGGACCGAATGATGCGCTGCAGTCTGCCTTTATCCTTGGCAGTGGCTGCAGCGAACCAGATGGTGATGGAGGAGGTGAGGATGGACTCGATGATGGCAGTGTAGAAGTGCACCATCATCGTCTTTGGCAGGTTGAACTTTGCCTTTTTGGTGATGGAGCTGATGTTCAGCTCCCACTTGAGGTCCTTGGTGATGGTGGTGCCCAGGAAGCAGAAGGCCTCCATGGTTTTGACTGGGGAGTCTCTCAGGGTGATGGGGGTGAGTGGGGCTGGGTTCTTCCTGAAGTCCACAACCGTCTCCACTGTCTTTAGAGCGTTGAGCTCTAGGTTGTTCTGGCTGCACCAGGTCACCAGATGGTCTATCTCCTGCCTGCGGACTCATCCCCACCAGAGATGAGCCCAATGAAGGTGGTGTCATCCGTGAACTTCAGGAGCTTGACGGACTGGTGACTGGAGGTGCAGCTGTTGGTATACAGGGAGAAAAGCAGGGGGGAAAGAACGCAGCCAAGCTAATACCAAGAGGAACTCCACTGGTACTCCAGGTCTCCATGAAACATTCCCACCATCATTCACGCCATGACAATATTAAAGCCTGTCTCCCTTGAAATATTTGAAAGACAATTGCAATATTGTATCAATGCTTCAATCATCTTCATGGTTAAGTCTGTCCATTATGGCACCTGTTGCACTCCTAACCATCCCTGGAAGGAGGGATGCCCCACTCTGTTCCCTCCCAGGGTTTCTTCCTTGATAATTAAAGGCACTATGTGTGACAACGACACCAAGTGTTTAAAATGGGTACTGCAGTCCAAATTCACAACATTGGAGAGAGTTGTCTCCGCCCCCTCCTCCCCAGACCCAAAGCTCACGCGTGTTGCCAGGTTGAGGACACTGAACCAACACAAGTCCTACACTTGTAGTGTTGCAACGATGTGGACATTTTCACACTGGTGGATGTTCTTCTGAGAACACCGCGGTTACTGGTTACACCTTTAAAAAAATAAAAATTCACAGCACATATCTTTCCCTGTCTGAATCGGAGCCGGCGGAGACCATTGCTGCAGAATTGCGTTTTTGTTTACTGATCGTCCAGAGAGGTGGTTTGAATGTTGTGCAAAGTTTAGATGAGATTGCCCAACAGGTTATTCACCCGAAGAGAAAGCACACATTTACATTTACAGCATTTGGCAGACGCTTTTATCCAAAGCGACTTACAAAAAAAGTAACAGTTGCTAAAACACACAGGTGCTATTGTGGGTGATGGCTCGCCATAAAAGAAAAAAAGATTGCTACCTTTAAATATTCCTAAATATTTGTGTTTATTAAATTACCAACCTGCTGTTATTAGTAGTATAGTTGTTTGGTATCTTATTAAAACCCAACCCCATGCTTACCTCTTATTTCTATGGCCACCATGGAAAACAAAATCCCCATTGTCTCCTTGACTTAAGCTAGTAACACTTTTTGATTTGACAAATATAAATATGATAATAATAATGATAATAATAATAATAATAACTCTGTCAACGTCAGCTAGATGCATGGCTGGCTATGTTTACATATACAGTAAGTGTCCCTGTACCAGCTCTCTGGTGTACTCCGGACACTCTGACTGAAAGAGCTGGGTTGTCTGTTTCAAATCAACACAACAAAACAATCGCTAACTGGCCACATTAATAGCCTACAAGCAATATGACTCATTTGGGATTCATCGATTTTAGCTGTTCAGGAGAAAATGAGCCAACTCGGCATCCATCTTGAAACCTGTCTCCATCTTTCAAATCCAAATCCAATATTTACCTGTGTTTTAAAATGGCCGTGGTCACTGAGCTTTGCGGCTTTTTAGCTCAGGTAGAATCTATTTGAAACAGTTTGTTTGCTTGCTTCCATGCTGCGTCTCTGCCCCAATGTGTTTCATATAGGGCAACCCCGGCTGTCGAAATGCGCGGAGTCAACACGGACAATAACACACAGACCACAACAAAAACAAGCTCGTCTGGCTTGTAAATTTCAAAGGAGAACATCCTGGTTGTAGCATTGTTGTCGGAGAAGCCAGTATTTTGACTTAGCATGTTTCCTCAAGCTCTAATGACTTGTCATCATGGTCATTTTATGGGATCTATTGCAGTACATTTATTACATATTGTTCCTTTACGAGGGATAGTCCATTTGGCTCTTTGGGTGGCTATAGGGTTAGGGGGTGTCATAAAAATGTGGCATGTGAAGCCCTTTGAGTCTGTAACTGTGAAGGGCTATACAAATAACATTGACTTGAATCTTTGCACATATAGCAGAACTGGCATTTACTGCAATACGCCTTAGTCCCTTGTGGTAATGGGTCATGGTGGTCTGGTCAGCCCAAAGTAGTTAGGGACCTCCAACCAGTGCCACTACCGCTCCAGTGCACGCCTCCTCCACAGCAGGGATCTCCTGGATCTTAGTATCAGAGGTGCCTCGTCATGCAGCCTGTGAGGCACACAGCTTTAATGTCCACATCTAGGTGTCCACCTCCACAGTGAAAGGCCACGAAGGAGCTGGATATGGGAGGACTGGGGCCAGGTCAGTTCCAGGCACTGGAACAACGGGGGCTTAAGTATCTAAATGATCATCCTCAGGAGCATCCAAGCATCCAAGTACTGCATGCTATTGAACTTGGCAAAAGAAAAACTAAAAATACAAATATATACAATATGTAAAAATAAACAGAAAAAAGAAATAGCTTAAATTCCCTATGGTTATATGTATGTTAATAAAACTCTTAATTCAACTGTAAGACTGTCTACCACACAACTACATTTTTTTCTCTCCCTCTGTGGCTTACAATAAGATCATGTATGCAGGCATTTTGTTTATATGAATGATGAATTGCTTGCCTTAATTATAGCTTTTTAATAACCTAGAACCACACATACCACATTTCAATCAAGGATTTCACCGCTGATTGACAGCCCTTCATAGAATCCAGTCTACCCTTTTCCCCCCCCTTGGCCGCAGTCTTCTACTTACGTCACTTCCGCCATCCTCTCTCACTTCCATCTTGCTCCCCGCGTGTGCCTGCTACTAACACAATACAGGTGAGTGAACGGCTTATTGCGACCTACTTTCCGCACAATTCCCCTCTGTGATCCAACGGTAAGACTCAAATAAAACCCCGTATCGTTCACTTTAACTCTGCCGGGAGTTAAACGCTACGGGCGTCCGTTAAAACAGCGCCATCGTCGCGGCCCGCCGAGCTGTTGCCAGAGAGGCTAAAGTTAGCGTTAATAAAGCTGTCTATTGTTTAACTGAACGCCTTGTGATTAACCGGAGACTTAAGTAACCTCGCATGCCGTTAATCTACGGCTAACGTATTGTTTATTTAGCTGCTAAGCCGAGGGCAGGTGTCGGCGGCTGCGTTGTGTTCCCACGGTTGTTTTGACGTTTCCGTTTCAAAGCAGGCGAAGGGAAGGAAGTAGAAGAGCACGAGTCACCACACCCACACTGCGTGTCTGCCTGCCTGCCTGCCTGCCTGTGTGTCTGCCTGCCTGCCTGTGTGTCTGCCTGCCTGTCTGCCTGCCTGCCTGTGTGTGCCTGCGTGTTTGTGTGTGTGTGTGTGTACGTATGGGTGTTGCCCTGATGGCAATCACTTTACTAAGCAAGCACACCATAGCCGCAAACGACTTGGTCGCGATCCCCTCCGTGGAGCCCTGTTCATGAACATGAGTCTTGTCTGACTATGTAATGGCGTTAAACTCCTCCATATTGCTCCTCTACGGACAGCTTTTGGTCATCCTCTTTGTATCGGCATGCCTTTGGTTTCATAAAAACCAATGTGTGTCATGTATGAGCAACTTTCGGTCAATAAAGAATGAAGCGTTCAAAAGAACAGATATTTTTTTTAAAAACCAAAGGCATGCCGAATGGATGATCCAAGCTGTCCGTATGGTGCAATACTGGTTAGGTTTTGTCATTAAATACGAGGCTATAGTCATTAATTACAATCAGATGATATTCATATTTCCATGAGCAGTGCACTCTGTGGAGGTAATTGCGACATCCTCTTGTAATGTTTTGTTTAGGTTCTGTCAAAGAGCATTATGCGAAACACTGACCCGATACCCAAATGTTAATCAGCTGGATAGAATTCCCTTCACCTAACGCTGGAGTGGGATGGATACAGGCTATTCTATGACATACATGAATATACATGTATAATCATTAGGTTGATTATTATGTGTGGTGCTATGAGGTTTGTGTTTTGGTGGGCACATTAGGGCATAGCACATATTACAGCGAGGACTGAGTAGTTGGTCTAACCAACAAGTACGTCACTTGCTTTTGATGTGGTATTCCTCTTGTAGTCCTCTTGGAGTAGAAGGCACTACATTTTCTGTTAACCTTATAGCGTAATGTTGTATATTTCGTCCTGTAATGTGTATTAATTGTAATGTGTATTAATTGTAATGTGGATTAATTGTAATGTGTATTAATTGTCTACTTTTACAGATGAAAGAAACGATAATGAATCTAGAAAAACTCGCCAAACTTCAGGCACAGGTCCGCATTGGCGGAAAGGTACGTGTTAAAGTAGTCGTGCTGTGTGAGTTTAGTTCTTTAACATTGGTGTGTGTGTGTGTAATAAAATGAACTAATACAAGTTACAATACAATGGGGAGGCTGAAGAGCATCGACAGTCTTTAGTAGCTGGGGCTGCAGCCGGCCCCCTTCGCTGGCCTTTGTGACACCCGAGGTCAGCTCGCGGGTCGCTTGAGATTACGTCGGCCCGCGCTTGACGAAGGACTCCGAACCGTCCGTGTGTTCCGTCCTGACACTTAAAACGTTTCCCGCTCCGACAGGGCAGCGCTCGCAGAAAGAAGAAGGTGGTCCACCGGACGGCGACGGCAGACGACAAGAAGCTCCAATTCTCTTTAAAGAAACTCGGCGTCAACAATATCTCTGGAATTGAAGAGGTGTGCAGGCTCTCCCTATACGCCTTAAGGGCTCAGTTTGGTCACTCATCACTCAGAAGTTGTTTCATTGTCGAAAACAACAACAACAACTGTGGCTCTTGTCGCGTTGCAGGTTAACATGTTCACAAACCAGGGAACGGTCATCCATTTCAACAACCCCAAAGTACAGGCGTCCCTGGCGGCCAACACCTTCACCATCACCGGACACGCAGAGAACAAGCAGCTGACGGAGATGCTGCCCGGCATCCTGAACCAGCTGGGCGCCGACAGCCTGACCAGCCTCCGGAGACTAGCCGAGGCCCTGCCCAAACAGGGTCAGTGTAACGACGGCTCTGAGGGTTTGGGGCGGAAGGGCTTGAGTTAAACGCCGGCCTCGCGCTGACCTCGGTCGCGTCGCCGTGACGTGCGACCGCCCGTGGACATGTAACGCTTTGAAGCATGGGCTGCGTAAGGCTGGCGGTGTGTTTTCCATTGGCGGTAGTAGCATTTAAATGGCCATTATGAATGAGGTGTAAGCCGCTGCCTGCGTTTTTAAAATGTCATCGTTTTATACGTATGATATAATAATACTGTGTGTGTATATATAGTTGCATGTCTGATGTCCTGCCAGCAGCACAATGTGATTGACGCTGTCCCACGACATTTTGTAACGGTTCTTCGATGGCTCTTACAGCTTCAGACGGCAACGCACCCATCGCAGAAGTAGAGGAGGAAGATGACGACGTTCCAGGTCAGTTCTGGATTCACGACACGTTTAGTTTTCATCCCAAAAGCATGAAACTAGGGATTCTGAAAAGCACAGCTGGGGTTTTTTGAACTTTTAGAATGAATAGCCTAGAATTGAAGTGTGTGGTGGTGTGAAGATTTTAGTGCTCACTTTGTTCCGGATCATTTGCAGTGGAGTTGGGGGATTAATCTCAGATTCTACCACTAATTACATATTTTGCCAACAGTTGGCTGTTGACGCTAGGCCCGCATCTTGCCATGTATTTTGGTTTCTTGTCGATGAACTAATTGCCGCAGGTTTGATTTCTTTTCATTGTGGACGTGCGATGATAAGGGAATCCATCAATGGACAGATTACGGCAGGGCTCTGGGGTTAATGTTTGGAACTTGTCTCGAGTGTTTAGAAGTTCCTAAACCAAGTTTGCTTTTCTTCGTGGAGAGACTCGGCCAAACACATGAGGTTGCTATTATAATTATCCCAGCCTTTCCCAGGACTCATTTTTCCTGAAACCAAAGTTTGCGCCAATGTTACAAATGATTACACATGATTTTTTTTTCAATAAAAAGAACCTCTGAAGCCCCGATGACACATGGTTAACTGCAAGCGCTTTTATTGTGAAACTGGAATCCAGTTTCTTTTGTTCATCGCTGGAAAATGTCGCTTTTGAGACGATCTGAATTGTTTCCATGCTAACCCTCAACCACCGCCACTCCCCCCACCCCAAGCATTTAAGTGGGCCGGTAGATTACTAATATTTCATTGGGCAATTCAGGCCAATCTTTTGAAGCCCCGTGTGAACATTTGTACAGCTGTTGGTAGAAGTTGTGAGGGGCCCACAATCCGGAGCACATCTCCATCTCTTAGAGTCTTACGTTTCAGATCAACATATTTCTGAAACGTGTTCTGTGACCTGTAACATAATATACGTGCCTATTTCAGTAGAGGGTAGTACTTGTCTTCACACAAGGCACCACATTAAACCATTTGACTTTCTTTCAGATCTGGTGGAGAACTTTGACGAGGCTTCCAAGAATGAGGCGAACTAGAGGCAGTGCAACTTGCTGGGGTGTCAAGACTTGACAGGGATATGTTGGGAACAAGACATTTTTATATATTTGCATAAGTGTAAAGTAACTTGTACAAACTGCAGTTGTACTGTAGCACATTTTTCACCGTAAGTTAGTTTTTTTTGTTTATCCGTGGAGGTGCTTGCTATCACAATTTCTTTCAGTCCCAAATCAAACTGATGCGTTGTCTTTGCCAAATAGTTCAGCTTTGGTTGACATTTCTCCATTTTGAGACGACATGCACCTGAACAGGAAGTGTTGTTCTGAAATGGCTCTGTGTATTGGTCACTTATCAGACATTCTTCAGCATAGCTTCTGGCCTAGTGTCTGACCAACAGCTGATGTTAGTGTCCCCTACACCTCCTCACACAAGCAAGTTAACAGTACATTTACATTTATTTCCAGTATAATGCTAAAGTGGTATTCCCAGATCTGACGACCAATAAAATGATTTGCAAGTCATAATTCTGTCCAACATGTTTTTATTGTAATCCACTTCTGTACAAGTACTTGTAACACAAATTAACTGCAGGGCACCATCTTGAGTAGAACTTGAGCTGTTTTAGCAGCTCTATAAATCTCATTCAAGTAGTAGAGGCAACATGTTCAGTAGTAACTGGTATGGTGGGGATGAAGTACAGCTTGCAGTGAAGTCCTTGAAATTAATATTTACGTACGCTATGGAACTTGAACCAGATGTCGTATCGTTGGCTGCATACACAAAACCCTGCCATCTTATTAGTGTCAGCAGTTTCGTCCAGTTCTTGGTAAACTGCCTTCCATCTAGAAGGCTTTTATTGCATGTTTTTTTTTAACTCAACAAGCAATTTGTATTTCTGTTTTTAATGTCACCGCAAGAGCTCAGATCCTCCAATCCTTTGAAAATATCAAGTCTGTTTCACTTCTATAAATCATCCAAATACGTAGACAGAAATTACATACATACATTTGACATAGAAAAAAGTCAAATTAAAACAATCTTAAAGCAATGGACTAAACTAACAAATTGAGGTCAGAACTGCACAAGAGGTGTCACACTAAAGGTACAGGTGAACATGCCGAACAGTAACGACACACGTTATGTATTTTAATAATGTACAAAAGTGCAATTTAGTCATCTGAATTGAGGGGGTGAAATGCTATTAAAAGTGACACTACAAAAAGACCCACCTCTGTGAAGTTCAATACTAAAGGTTTACCAGTCTTCAACTATATTACAGGTTAAAGCAACGGCAACACTTATAAATACACATTTCTCATTTTCCGTAACATGAAAGCACCGAACGGTATACTGATGGCATGTATAGCAAAATATTCCATAAAACATTCATGTTTGATGACCCAGGCCCGGGTCCCAAGTTCCCACGTTTAAAAACACACTGGCATGCATCTAAACTAATTGGACGGATTAAATAAAGACTCCATTCAAGCACACCTATAACGTCACAGCAATCTTTGATATGAAATCCAACGACCGGGTGGCAATGTTGAGAATCAGATCCAATCGATTTGCAGGGCCCTTTTAGACACACAAGGGCCTCTATTTTACCACCAGGGTTTATGGTTGATTAGCCATTACAAGCATTTCAAAATCTAGTGGTCTATTGATCTGTACGTCTCTTAGGTGGACACTGTGATGACTGAAAAGGCTTCATTTTAAAATGCATTGTAGTGACTGGTCAACCCAACCCCTGGTGGTAAAATAGGCCTAAAATAGGGACTTGCTGTATTCATTCACTCTGATCTGAATGTGCTACTTCATGGTCCAATATTACATATAAAGAACATCTTCCATGCCAATTGGTTGAAATAAAACGTAGATTCCAGTGGTTGTTTGGAGGTAGGCTCAGCATCTTTCTAGCGACTAATTAACTCAAAACTTAAGTCAACGCAAAGTGCACGAGTTGAACGAGGACAAGCGTATGCTCTTAAGGACCATGCAGGTATCATTTTGTACTTATTTTTAAAGATTTTAATTATTTCGAACCACGTTTATGTGCATAGGTTGTGTACACATTGTTTTAGTAGCTGTCGTCCTATCTCATTGAACATTCACACACTGAACAATAAATACAGGATGAAATTAAATGTAAAAACACAGTCTTCAACGCAGAGCTCTTAAAGGAGGTGCTAAACCATAAACTCTGCACGCACCACAGCTTTAATGCCGGGGAAATCTTGGTTAAGGGAAGTTAAAATTAAACACGGATATGGCCCTTTCAAACGTTGGTTTAAAAGTGTGGAGGGAGGAACCACGTTTCCCATTGCACTACAGGGTGAACAACATCGTATCCTTCAATGTCCTCACTATTGTCCGGGTCTCGCCCTGCACGTCTACAGCCTGACCGGCTGTAACGCTCAGTGGTCACTCCAGGGGTCACTCTCTGATGGAGACGAGTAACTTCAGTAAATGGGCTTCCATCACCTGTTGAACTGAGGGAGAACAATGTTATCGAGAACAATTGATTTAACAATTGAGTCAAATGTCTTGGTATTGTTTGGTCAGTAACATAGTAGAACGCCCCAGAACAGATAAGAGAACCTTAGCGAGCGAACTCGGGTAAAGGGTAAAGATTGTTATTATTTATTACACGGCTTTGTTGAATACTCCATTCTGATTGGTCAGTTACGTAATTCTACGGTCTTATTCCTGAATAGCAGATATAGTATAGGTATATTATATATACTTGTAACATACATACCATTCCTATGCCCCATAGCCACAGCCATATCCATTGCATTGAATCCTGAATCGGACTCCATGGTGGGGTCTGAACCACTTTCTGCAAAGTCACAGTACAATAGTTCCAAACACCGTTGGACAATAACATGTATCAGCAGTCAAGAGGTTCTCACCCAGTAGGATCTCCACACAGCGTACATGGTTCCCATGGACAGCGTAGAGCAGGGGAGCACCTCCGTTCTGAAGCACATCACAGGCCGCGTTACAACAAGTCACGTGTTGAACAAGTGTACTTATTGTAAGTCGCTTTGGTCAAAAACACCTGCCAAATGCCCTAAATGTAAATGTAATGGCTATATCGTGATACGAGACTAGATATGGTCTTACATTTTTCGGAATATTGTGATAAAACATTGTGAAAACAAGTGTTGTCTTTTCCTGGATTTAAAGGCTGCAGTAAAGTGATGACTGAACCTACCAGACTGTTCTAGCGGTTCTATGATTTTCCTTTACCAACAGAGTCATTGTATCCACATTACTGATGTCATTGTGTATACAGGAGTATACAAAAAAAGGCTTTACCATGTGGTTATATAGACTTTATTTCTCTGCATTACCAGAAAACGTCCTATATCATGATATTAAATGACCTATATCGGGATAGAGGTTTTTCTATCCTGGGCAATTACTAATCTGAAGGTGTTTTTCTGTTCTTTTTTTAATTAAGTGCAGTGGATTAAGCCTTACCCAATCATATTCGTTGACATCCACCCCACAATCAATGAGCATTTTCACGATGTCCGTGTAGCCCTTGCTGCACGCCAACGACAAGGCACTTTCCCGTCCTTTGGCCAGGAGGTTGGGGTCAGCACCCTAAGACCAACACACAGGTACAGTGGTCAGTAAAATGGTGTGACCTTAACTGTCACGTGTTCATAAAACTGATAAAAATCACGTGTATATATGGAACTGCATTCAAATGTTAAAATCCCTTCAAAAGGTGCTGTAGGTAAGATACAAGAGCTGCTATTTCAGTGTCATTTGTTAGAAATGGCATAGCCATCGGACGTCAGATATTCAGTGAACTGCGCTGTGAGAATATCTGTTTTGAGTTGACTGCGTCTGCCTCTGAGTACATTTAGATTTTAGACCGCTCCTGGCTCATTTCTGACCAATCAGGGCACCTCTTCCCTGATTGATTCGGGGAATCCATCTTGCCTGTCAATCACAGGTGCGTGAAATGCAACACTTCTCAATGGCGGAGAAACATAGGGATGGAGGGGACTTCTTTTGGTTTAGTTTCAAATTCTTGCTGTTCTCAGCTGTCTCCCTTCACACCTCTCAAATCTTACCTGCAGCAGCTTTAAGTGGAATTGTACTGACATAAAGAGGTACATTAAGAGTGAATCCGGCTCTGAGTAACCAACGCTTATCTTTTTTCGTACGTTTTGGAGCAGGAATTCAACTACAGCTATTTGCCCGTGTGCAGCGGCCCACATGAGGGGGGTAAAGCCTTCTTCATCCTGTAGATTTATTACAGTCTCTGGGATCCACGCAGGCCATGGAAGACAGAAGGTATCAAGGTTACCATTACAACGTGTCTACACACAACAGGCCACTTGACCTTAACATACAGATGATGGCTGGCGTATTACACACTCAAGTCCAAGTTTTATACATCAGGATATATAGCTAAATGTTTATGATTTCCACGGTTACAATAAACTGAGCATATTAATGCTAACTGCAATAGCAACAAGAAGAAGTGTTTAACCATGAATGAACACCTTACCGGATGAATAAATGCTCACCTTGTTCGATTCTGCTCGCTAGAAACACCATCTCTCCTTGTGCAGCCAGTTGATGGATAGATAATGCTGGAAAACAAATAATTATATAGCAGTGTGGGCTTAGCGTTGTGAAGAAAATTCTAATGTTGCTATCTGGATACTTACAGTGCACTAGCAGTGGTGTAGAGGACACCTCGTTGCCACGATGCTTATTGGTGAGTGTCGTGGACTGTTTGATGGGGGAGAAGTGTTTGGTGGTGGACGGGGTGTACACATGGCGCACATGAATACCAGGTGAAGGCGACGTCTGAATATTACACTCCGCTAGAATGGACGAGAAAAAGAGTTAGACACAATATCCCCATGTGTGAAGTTGATCGTTAAGTTACAATATGCTCATAAACTATCCCAGCAACTGTCTCGTTTTACCTTTGAATAAAACTGAGGCCACCTCCAGGTCAGAGTTGACCTGGTCCTGGATGTTTTTGCTGTCCTCTTCGTTGAGTGACTTGACAAACCTCGAGCAGACGTTCATGTCAAAGCGGTTCGGGAGGATGAACTTGATCCCCATGGCAACGTTCTGGGTACCAGCATCATCCGGCATCGCGCCCACAGACTGCTCAGTTTTAATAGTCATGTCTGGCATCACACAGATCCCCTCCATATCTTCCGAGACCAGGGGATCCATGACGGGATTCACGATCGATTAGGACTATTGATTGTCGATATATATCCTTGGTTAGATTTTTTAAATTTATTTATGTGATACGTCAGCGTACGTCTACCTTCGGGAGGGTAGTGTTGTAACAAAAAGGTGTATGTTTATCAGCAAACTACTCGTGATCGTTGTATTATTACATGGTACACGTCATGTATTTAATAGATATGTGTTTATCGTGAATATACCCAAATAGCTGCTAGGGTACCTTGCTATTGCGTTAGCTGTATCTCATTAGGCTTTACAAAGTCTACAATAAAGCAAAACAGCTGCTCAACAAACTAAACCCATTACAGTGAGACGCCGAACTCCAAATAACGGGAAAATAAATACCCCAGGAAGCTTATCTCACGGTATATTTTGGATGCCGCGGACGTGTTCGTGTCGCCTTGTTGTGATTATGCTGCGCATGCGCAGGAGCACTGCGACAATGCCGGCTGCACGCCACGTTTGAGCTGCTCGTTCGTTCCGTACCGTTCCGTGCTAATTAAAACTATTAGAACACACACTTGGCTGCCTTGGTGTCTTAAATACTGCAACATCGCTACATTTAGTACGCCATTTTTCTTTTGTACGTTTTGTTTTCGTGTGTGTGGATATGGTGTTTTCTGTTTTTTTCTTTACTTTAATATTACCTGCATTGACTAATTGACGCCTGAAACTACAAAACCCGTGAAAGTATGTTTAGGCTTTTCGGGATAAATAGCAGCTATCCAATGTATTAATCCTTTAAGATCTTGTATTGGCACAGCTACTTCCTCTGTATAGTCACACGCACGCACACACACACTCTTTTCTTTGTTTACATTGAACTGAAAAGCTCCAGCAAGTAACTGAGATAGAGGCTGGAACACAGAATGCTATTAAGCAGACTAAAGTATTGCACAAGTCACATTCCTCAATCTCCAGCGTACAGCGCTGGTTTTATGCCTGGTTATGTGTGCCAGGGGGTTTAATTCAAGCTCTTTAAACATTTGACTGTTCAATTGTTCAATTACAAATAACCACCCAGTAAACCTGCAAGTATTATTCTTGAGGATCTGTAAAATTAGGACAACAACGGTCAAATATTTCAGTCTACTTTTGAAGCAAGGCCAACACACACAAAACCAACGTTGGATTGCATGCTTTTCTAAGTGTCTCTCACTGACCCATAGGAGTATTCACAGCATGGGAACACCGAACAATTCTGGTGTAACATTTCCATCTATGGTTTGGAGAGATGCATGCACGCCATCACGCATCATGTCGTCCCACACAACAACAACAAGCGGTGTTATTGCTGTTTAGTTTGTTTGTTTGTGTTTCAGGTCTCTAATGAGGAGGTGAGGGTCGTGGGCCGTCTCTGGCCGCATTGGTGACACCGTAGGGGGTCTGGGGAATAATGAACTTCCAGGTCAGTTGCATTGCGCTCTTGTTTCCATGTCAACGTCGCACGCGAGGCTCATCTCGCCGCTTTCAGTATTGCGTGTATGAGCTCAGCTGCGTGCTTCACTCGACGCTGTGTTACCAGACTGCTGTCGCCATCTACAGGGATACATGCGGATATAACTATATTTACTAAAAGCTAAAAGACCTTTGTAAAGGTCAACTGTTTATATGCCCACTTTAGTCAGTTAACATAAAAGAGATGCACATGACGTGCAAATAATATTTGAATTAATAATAGTTGTATTTAAATAGGCCTATATATTAAACTATAGCCTATACTCTTCAATACTCAAATGATATATAATTTATGTTGTGTTATGTTGTCTGAGATTCCTTGTAAATGTCTCTACATAGCC
This sequence comes from Bathygadus melanobranchus, assembly GCA_900302375.1. Classification (NCBI taxonomy): domain Eukaryota; kingdom Metazoa; phylum Chordata; class Actinopteri; order Gadiformes; family Macrouridae; genus Bathygadus; species Bathygadus melanobranchus. The sequence continues at coordinate 14,378 of OMKP01055753.1, read as the reverse complement.
TACAAGATACATATTATTAACTAACAAATGAGAGGTTTGCTACATTTTACTTTAAATGTTTTACTTAAATTTAACTTATTACAAGTTGTTATAATGTTAACTTTCTAAACAATAACTTGCTAAAGGGAATTCTAGTATCGAGTTGAGGAATCAATGAATTCTAACCACAGGATGGCAGTAGGCCTACATATATTCATTGATTTCAAGTGATGTAGTCTACTTAACTTTTCCCTATAGATGGCGGTAGAGACCAAGGTGATTTTTGTTCAAAATCAATACATAGCCCACATTTAGTGTCTCCTTGCCTCGCTTTAAGGACCTAAATATTTTCCTATTTAAACCAACAACTATGGCCAATAGATTGCAATTACAATATTGTGACAATATAGGTTTGTGGTATTATTACCCCTCCCTTCTGTGTGTCTGTGTGCGTATGCGTGTGTGTGTGTGTGTATGGGTGTGCGCATGTGTGTGGCCACAGGTGCGATGTAGTGTTAAACACATTAGTGTTTGTGAGTTTGATCTGACTGAACATCATTTGTTTTTTTTCTCCTTTGTCATTTTGTATAAAATGAATGGGCATTCCTCCTGGCTGCACATATCATGATTAGGAAGCCAGTACATTAGACACACGTCACTCAGCCAATTGCTTGCCAGTCATCAAGCCTCCCTTTGGGGTTGCTACTAGGCGGAGAGAGGATCCTGAATTGTAGCGTTGTCCTGGTCTACCGCAACGCAATTTCCGGTCTCTAACTTCCTATGCTGAGCAGTGTGTGTGTGTGTGTTACGCTAGGTAACGGACCCCGGGGCGAGAAAAATAACAACATGACACGAATAACAACAACGACAAGGAGAATAAATAGGGAGTGTTGACGAAAAAAACAGAACAGAAAACGGATATCCCATTGCCTTTATCGAAAGTCCCTCCTTCTCACCGCCAACCCCATGTAACTGAAAGTCCCGCCCTCTCCCTCGCCAGTAACGCTCATTTGGAGGATCCCGTCCCTAGCGTTCCGCGGTGAGACGAGGACGCCTGGGAACGGGGTTAGGCTGCTACGGTCTCGCCGTGAGAAGGGGCTGGACCAGAACAAGAGAATAATAGGCAATGGAAAAGAACCGGTGGCTACACAACTGTAGCTTTGACGCTACCTGAAAAGAAACCGCACACTTCATACGTTAGATAGGGGGAAAAAACGGACTAACCAGAAACAGATGGGAAACACTAGGAAGCCAGCGCCCGAAGTTTAGTGGGCAACCGGCAACCAAAAAGGCACCCCTCTGTTTTTTCCTCGACAGTTATCTAGTTGTGGTTATATTACCAAGAAGAGACGGTGACGGAGGGACAACCCCACCAGGTAAACAATACGCAAACACGCTGTCAACCACCTTTTGAAAGATGTCTGGGCAAGAGGGACTATGTTAATATTGACTGCATAGTATGACTACTTGTTGCTGTTCGGTACTGCCATGCAGGGAACATGTATTTATGCGTCGGATTAATGCTTTATTGGATTTTCGACAGGTATCGTCCACCAAAGCACACGCGCACTCACGCACACACAAACGTGCGTGTGCGTGCGTGCGTGTGTATGTGTATGTGTGTGCGTGTGTGTGTATGTTGAGGGTTGCCTGCTGCTGAAAGATGTAAGACATCATCGTCTCTCCAATAGAGCGTCTCTATATGATACTTGTCAACATATTGCAACATTGTAGTAACAATTCAAACACTGCCGTGGCTGGTTACTCATACGGAGGATGCTTTAAATTGATTATTTATTTAGGGCTGTATGTTATTTGCTTTAGGGCTGTATCGTGGTTGCTCCTGTTGTTCATCCCTATACATTGTACATAAGTGGTTTGTGATAAGTGCTGTCTCCTGGACTGCATGGGGAGTGACCTCCCCGTGGTATTGAGACTTCAATCCGATCCGATCGCAGGTCTTTTGTATTAATTAGGATCGCGCCTTCATCAAAAAAAAGCCAACGACAAAATGAAAGGACGCGATTAAACGCATGCTTGACCTAGGTCTACGGGAATATGTCAAGAGAGGAACAGTTTGTTCCCTTCGGCCTTTCCCCATCTGAACATATTTTGATCACATGGTGTAGGCTAGCTGTCAAAGTCACTTCTCCACAAATGATTTTGACAAGAAGGAAGAGCATGAATAATAGCCCTGAACCTCATCACACAATGATCAGTAATCATTTGAAACCACAATAGAATTTGAATGACGTGTTTGTGGTTTTAATGCAGGTATGCATTGGGTTAGTAGCCTGTAACTACAATGAATAGAATTTGAATTCCATTCTATGGTTTTCTCTTAGCATACACAATGTTGTTGTATCTGTTGAATGGCATTGAATGATAGAAGGCCTAAAGTATAGGTTTTCTCCTTAAACTTTGTGATGTAACTAATTAATTTGTTCCGTGAACGAATAGCAATACACAACTGTACAGTTAATTAGTTTTAGTGCAGTGTAACAATGATATACTTTTGGTATTTTTGCGTACCTGTCGTCATAATCTGCATGTATCAGACACTTTGATTCAACATTAATATGACACATAGCTACATAGCCTATTCCATATAAAACAGATAGCTATGACGAAATAGTACTTAACAAGACAGTGATACTGTGGAACACAGCCTAGGGATATCACTAGAAATACCACGAGTGGCTGTTAGACATTCCTGGTTCATGGGTTGTCTTGAAACACATGTTGTACATTGAGATACGAGCGACTATTACAACCCTGCACATGCATTTGAAATATTTAGAGATTTGTTCCAGCGGACTTCTAGTCGCATCACAGATAGAGCCACGTCCATCTGAGCGGTGCCAGGGTAGCTTATAGTGGTCATTGTTGTATAGCTGACACCAAATTTGAAGCCATGCCCACGTTCACAGCTGGGAGTGAAGTCACTGTGTGTGTGCAGGCAGTGGCTTAAGTTAGCCAGTCCTCCATTTGCTGCACAATTAATTGCATAGTAATCAAAATCGAGATTTTGCTCTCAGTAATGAGCTACTCGTGAAAGGTCACAATTAAGGCATGAATAAAACTACGAAAAAGGGCGTTAAGGCATGAAGCAATGTGAAGTGGTTGCCATGTTGGTACATTGAATCGATAATCTGTTAATCATAATGAATAATCAGAATATTGGGCAAAATAATCACAATTAGAATTTTTGCCATCGTGCAGCCCTAATCCGAGTTCATGTTGTCATTAGTGATGCACGATCACCGACCATATCGGTATTGGCCGATATCTGTGATTTTTTTACTTTATCGGCATCGGTCCGATGAGCAAAACCGGGCAGATATACATCGGCAAACATGTTCGGCTGATAGTGATTCTTTGTGGGTTTTTACTGAGCAGTTTTTGTTTGAGTATTTGCACAATAGACTGCAGAAACAGCAATAAAGTCTGATTATTTTCGACGTCACAGTGATTCCGTGTGTTATAACTTTCAGTATGTACAAAATGTGATTACAATAACTTTTTTTACACAGACCACACTGTATTGATATCGGTAAATATAATAACAAAAAATGTATTATCAGTTATCGATTTTCGGCCAGAATGATTAATTTCAATGACGTCGTGACTTTCACGACGTCATTGAACTCCTCGTGGACAGAAGTTCCCCATTAAAAGAGCTCACACGGTTTATTCGAGTAAGAGTCCTAAGTCCGAACTAAGTCCTACACTTTAAAGTGCTTGAGGAGAAACCAAACACTGTCACAAGTCAAAGCTGTGGGGTGGCACCAGCTGTCTTCTGGGGAAACAGGTTATAGTAACTGCTGTTCCTGATGAAATGGGTGCCAGGTGACGTCACTCACCGGCTATACAATCTATAGGATGTGACATCACATCACAAGCACATTTGCATCTCACCGTTTGAGGGAGGTTCAGAGTGGAAAGATGTCCATGCAGTTTTAAAGTGAAGCTGCTATGGCCAAGGTAATGATTGTTGTTTCAACTTTAATTCTTTCCATTGGAATAGCGAGACAGAAGCTTTCTTTTTTTTGGCTCATTCTTATGAAACTCTTTATTTTTCTCCTCTAGTGCACATCGGATCCCCGGCGATATGGAACTGAACAGAAGACAGGCACCTGTTTATGTACGTACCCCATTAGTTTGATTGCTTTGTGTGGGGTGCTTCTATCAGCAAGCGTCCTGCTCAATGAAACCTGGCTGTCTGCTTCTCTCTGGCTGCCTCAGTCGGTCCAGACTTTTACTGGCCAGTCCCGCCACACAGCAGCAGGTGTAACTAAAGCCGTAAAGGTTTCAGTCCCGGGGGTGCGGGGGGGGGGGGGGGCTT
>OMKP01055753.1:0-10034 GCA_900302375.1 Bathygadus melanobranchus | reverse complement strand
GGGGGGGGGGGGGTCTTATACACAGACGGCTACCATACAGAGACCAAAAAAACCACACACACACACACACACACACACACACACCTGAATACCCTTAAGGCTACACTAAAGCTGAACCTAAACAGAAACCGTATGCTTCGACCTAAAAGGGAGTTCATTCAGCGAGATTCCATTTCACATATGAGCTGTTGTCTTTGCAAAGACAAGGCCTTTCGTAATTGATAAATACACATTTTGTTCCCAATATCTCTGTCTGTCTCTTTCTCTCTCGCTCTCTCTCGCTCTCTCCCTCTCTCTCTCCCCCCCTCTCTCATTTGCTTCTTCCTTACATGAAGAACGTGGGTGGGCCAGTCACTAAAACATTACCAGATTTCTGGTGAGCATAGAGTGCCCCTTTGTTTAGCTGTGTCACCACATTTAGAAGGTTCCTCTCCCAAGAATGTTTTTCCAGTATGCTGAACGTTTGATGGATTGGTCTGAAGAACAGCGCATGTAAAACATTAAAAGTCTGTTAGGCATGTGCGATCTCGTATTTTAAATCTAGTTTTAAATCCCAGGCTCCATCGAGATAGATTTCCAGGGTCAGGAGTGTTATGCCTCAGACTGGAAACCTCATTCACTGTTCCTGCTGTGTCTTTTGGTGAATGATAAAAAGGAGGTTAGGTCTAATAAATGTATCCAGGCTGATTGAATTTGACGTGTGTGTGTGTGTGTGCGTGTGTGTGTGTGTGTGAGAGAGAGCAACTGCAATATAAATGTATGATAATGAAGTTTAGGCCGAGTGTCCGTTGGCGTAACAACCACTCCTGTTGTTGTTGTCGTGGTTGTGTTTTTCCAGCTGATATATGAACTGAAGATAGCAGATATTTATGATGGGAGAGGCTGTGAAGTGTTGTTTACTGTCACGTCATAACCTCTGTACATTAAAGACTTCATTTCTTGTCAACTACACCATTCCAGAAGAAAACGGACACAATGATCCAGCTACACTCAAATGTGTGCCGGGTTTCAGGTCTGGTTTCGAACGAAAGCTGTTTTTATTCCTTTTATTTTTACAAATATTTATCAAACGAAACCTTTTTCAAGCGGCCCGTGTGGAAGACAAGGTTAGCGACGACGTCATTGTTTTTGCCGCGTCATTTAACTGTTAGCGTGTCATTAGCACAGCGCATTGACTCGGAGGTATGCGGCCGATCTGACAATGAGAGGAGGCTAATCTCAGAGCGAGACGCGCCGCTCCGAAACCAGCCCCACGTGACTCTGGCTGTTTCACATCCATCCCTTCGTACCTCCCTTTAATCAATCATGTTTCCGTTAATCTACTTAATGAAGCATCCGTGCGACTTTAGTCAAATCCGACCAGAAAGTGTTATAATGTTGATGGCATGAGAACAACGCGCTCTGGGGGGAGCGTCTGTGTGGACTGAGCCAAGTCCTCAGAAGGTTTGGGATCAAAGCAGAGTGGCGTTGGGTTGTTCCCGGTTACCCCTGGCAACCTCGTATCCACACGTGCGGTAATCCCCCACTGGGAGGTTAGTTAGGAGTTAAACAACAGCTTCCAGCGGCCTGTTGTTGACTTTAAAACAGTTGATCCTGCGCTATGGACATGTAGCTTTCAAGACTCCAGAGAACGAGAATTTACAGTTCATATATACAAATATTATGGTGGGGAAATTTTACTTAAAAAAGTTAACTTAAAAGTGATGCCTGTTTGATTAAATAGTCTATGAAATAGTTAATAACTAAGGTTAGTTAATTTATCAAAAGTATAATTTTCCCCACTATAATATTTTTCTTTAATTGACCCATTTATAATTGTGATTCAATTATAAAATGCTATAAACATACATTTGACTAGCGTCCAATAAACATTGGGGTTTAATGACAACGCTGCTGTAATCATGAGTGGGATAAAACGACCATCCCCTGTGAACCCGTACCCACCGCCCCCCCATGTACGGCCGCTCATGAATACATGAATACACTGTACCTGGACACCTGGAAGACATGAGACAAATAGACCGCCTGTTGAATTATTAAAGCGCACCAGATCAGGTTGTGTCAGAGTCACCGAGTCGCAACAGAGGCCAGGGAGGGGGGAAAAGGTTACAGATCACTACAAGGTCAGGTCAGGTCAGGGGCAGCTTGTCAGTGTCCTGCTACTGTGGTTAAACCAAGAGAACACCGCTAGAAACAACACAAATCTTATTTTTGACTGTCACTGTTGGTCAAATGTCGAAATGTAGGGTTATCTCATCTTACACCACTTTGCTGTAATACCGCCTTTAAAACAAGGACAAGACGTATCATGATACTACGATATCCAAAGGCTAATACGATATCTCAAATCACAACATCCATATTATATTTGTATATTGCCCAGCCCTAGTTGTCCTCAGCGTAAACAACAAAATCATATATATAACAAAACGTTTTTGTGTGTGTGCATGTGTATGCGCGCGTGTGTGTTACATTTACATTTACATTTACATTTACATTTAGAGCATTTGGCAGACGCTTTTATCCAAAGCTACTTACAAAAAGTAACACATTCGTCGAAAGAGGGAGACAACAATATATCACTGAAGTGTTGTTCTTGGTAATAGTAATCGCTCTCTCTCATATGGTAATCCATATGAGATTATCAACCCTCATAACGATAATGCTGAACAAAACATGCTCACGGCGTTGACCTGTGTTGCTGACGATGTGTCCTAAAATGAGGAGGTGGATCGTGTTCCATGCGAGCGTCAAGGTGCAGTTATGACACGTATGCCGCGCCGTTGTCCCTCCCCGGTCGATTTCCACCCACCAATTATGTAGCGACTAGCTAAACCAGATCCCAGAGGAGACGGTTGCCAGGTTTGCTGACGTTTGGGGGAACGGATCAGTTTATGTGGCGTCATCTTAAAAATCTATACAAACACTGTGAGAGTTTGAGCTCTGACGCCGTGTACAGAAATGATGTCGTTGGTGCACGCATTGATGCTCGGCTCGGCAGGGTGAAATGCATCACTTCGTATATGTATTGTTAGTTACGGGCAATTTCGGATGAAGAATGAACCACTCAATTATATAAAAAGTTTCTTTTATAAACCGTATAATTCATGCAGTCATTATAAGCTCATTGGTTGCTTCGATGTTTTTTATTGTCGGTCTTCGAAGGACAAAGCCATTCAAATGAATATAAACAATACGCTAACAAGCCTGTCATATTATTAACAGCCCTTTCATAGCAGAACAGAAGTAGGACCAGGCTGAGTAACAATGAATGAAACCAAATGTCAAGCTATGCAGCTTTTAAGAGTGAATACGAATGATGTTAGGAAATGGAAAGTGGAATGTTTATTCAAACAATGATCCAAAGGACACACCATAACCATTACCAAGTCTGCCATCAATCACAGTCTCTCCACCCCCATGTTGAACTTGGCTCCGTCAACGGCCGCTTCATAGAGAAACTATTGGACCGTGGTGATGATGATGAGTTTGCACGAGGCCGCGATGACGTCAGAGCATCGTGAAAATCTTTCAAATGGTGTTATGTATTTTACTGTATATGTCCTGCATGTGATGTAGTGGATGGATTGCATTTATACAGCGCTTTTATCCAAAGCGCTTTACATTGCCTCACGTTCACCCATTCATACACCGACGGCGGTGTCAACCATGCAAGGTAACAACCGGCTCGTCTGGAGCAGTTAGGGTTAGGTGTCTTGCTCAGGGACACCTCGACACTTAGCTAGGGGGAGCCGGGGATCGAACCGGCGACCTTCCGGGTGCCAGACAACCGTCTCTACCTCCTGAGCTACTGCCCCCACATGAAGTCTTAACGTGTTTGTGATTGATTACAGGGTCAGGTGGAAGCCTACGCTTTGTTCCGAGACCCGATCGTCGGTGGCGAAGAGGTCGACTTTTATCTGGTGCTGGAAGGTTCCACGCTCACTCACGTGACGGTGGCGAGGTGGAGGAGTGGCGACGGCTGCCTCCGGTTCACAGTTCCTGGTATGTTCCTCAGTCTCAAAAATCACTTTCAGAAATGATTCTAAACTTCAGAACCAGAATTATTCTTAACTGGTGCAGTGCCAGTTCAAAACATTTGAAACGTGCCTGTTCGGAACAGGCCGGTTGCTTGGCTTCCCGGATCGCTGCTTGCAGCTTTCTCTTGAACCTCTCATCCAAACAACTTCACACTCAAGACTTCCTTGGGTCCTCAGCAATACACCTGCCAAGCGTGAAGTCGATCGGATGAATGGTTGTCGAGAAAATAGATACATACATACAAGCAGAGACTTCTTCCATTATAGCTAGATTGTTGTATTTTCTTTCATATTTTCTTTCATAGGTCACAACGTCCCAGAGGTTGTCTCGGTATCATGCTACTACTGCCATGAAGACAGCCAAGTCCAGCCATGGGGGAGCACAGCAGCTCTGGAGTACGTCAGTGACGTGGCTGAGGAGGTAGCCGACTACCTTCACGCCAACAGGCGTCAACTAGAACCCCAGAACTACCTCGAGCTTCAACGGCTGTGCTCCTCGCGATCCAGAGGCTGGAACCAGCACGGCGAGGAGGAACCTACCTCTGGACGCGACGACGGCGAGGTTTTCGTCAGACCCCAGAGCCTAGCAGAGGACGGAGTTGGTCTCAGGGAGTTGGACGTGCAAGTCACGCAGGCCATGGCCAATATGGATTTCCTCCAGCAGTGGAGGAACCCCCCCAGCGAACTCCCACCTCACTCAGAAGGTGATTCAGCATACATTCATTCAACTGTTCTGTTCTGTTCTCCAATTCTCAAAGTTCCTCCTTCATGACATTTAGAGAATATGCTTGCTTAGTTGTGTATTGGTTTGAGTTAGAAGTTAGAAGTTACGTGATTTCATTTTATTCACTCAACAACCCAAGAACAATCAGCTTCGTAAGTTAAGTTAAACGGGAGGTTAAAATTAAGCAAAAGTAAAAATTTGTCCCTTGGTAAACACATGTTAAGTGCCCACACATGCCATTTATATTTTGACTATTAGTATTTAGTTACTAGTTGTGAATATGGATGAATGGTGTAGCAGTGCAAATGGTTGAGCTATACCTGCCTAATGAGACCTAGAACAGTATGAGTTGTGTCGTTCTCACCGTTAAGGTAACTACACAGGGAACCAACTGGTCTACGGTCATTAAGGTATTGTTACATGAGCCGTGGGTTGCTTTGATGGTGTCTGTCATGCTTTCACATGGCTCATTGTTTTACCACATCAAACCTCAGGCGCAGCCCTGGTCCAGTGAAACCCAGGGCCAAGTATAAGCCCTTAGCCCTGGAGTTGTTATGCTACGGATGTACGACAGCCATGTAAAGACAGTGAATCACTTTGCTTGTTGCTGACCCTGACTGATTGCTGGTACATTAAGATAAGTCTTTCTTGTCAAGAGAAATGCAGTCAGGGATTTTATCAGAGTTTCAGGCTCTACAATAACTGCTGCTGGGAAATATTTTTTAGAAACCACTTTGCTAAGCACAATAACTATAAATAAGCTGAAATAGCGTCTCTTACCTAACTAGCAGTGATCACCAGAATGTTGCAACATACGTATACCTTATTCCATTATTTCAACATGAAATAATGGAATAAACACGAATACTTGACATATTCTCGATATGATTGTTGCGCTTTTAATGTGATAAGACAAGATGTGGCTCCATGGCAGAACTCTTATCACATGGTGTGTTGTGCGAGCCTGCCAGGCTGTTCCACAGAACGCAGGGTCATTACTGCCATTAGTTTTCCGCCGGCAGATTAGGCTGAGACTCTGAGTAGTTTGCTTTAGACCACTCTGTCTCTATCAGTTTACACAATCTCCAACATCACTCTCTCTCACTTCACTTTACCCACAGTGTGTCTGGCACTTTGCCCCCACTTCAGCCCTACTTTCCCCATGACTGTTAGTCAGTGTTGTCCAGCCTCGGTGTTAGCTAAAAAAAACAAACAACCCACACAGATTTAGCAATTTAATATTTCACTTGTGCAATACGTTGAGTGACGAACTAATTGAAAGATGCCTCGCAGAACGATGTGGGTCCCTTGACTGTTGGTGTAAGACATGTTTTACCCACAGATTATAACCTCAAACTGCTCCCTGCATGAGGTGAGTCCAGAGACTAAAACACACATTTTCCTTGGGTTTTTCCTACCCAAGGGAAGGGCCGAGCAAATTAGCTCATGCTCATTCTTTTAGATCAAGAGATTGCACACAGGCCAGCCGCAAAGGGAGACTTTATCAGTTATGTCTGGGCCCGTCGTCGGCTCTGATGGTGTTTTAACTGTTGGTGAAAGCCCCCCATTAGCTTGCTTAAGAAGTGAGTCTAGTTAACAGCCAAGTTAGCGGGTCTGTAGGATGGGGTTTTGTTCTGGATACAGCAATGGTGATTCTGGTCTCTGACATCGGTCAACTGACCAAATGATCCAAAAAGCTGTTATATCAGAGAATATCTTGTAATAATAATAATAACAACAAAAAACAACAAAAGCAATTCATATTGTTATTCTTCTTAGAATTATTAGTGTTGTTGTTGTTATTATTATTATGTATTTATTTGAATAAAACACATATAGTATTTATTGTTGTGTTGTTGTTATTAACATGATTTTGTCCATCCACGTCGCCAGTTGACCAGCAGCAGCCCAGGGAGACCCTGCTCCACCTGGCGGTGCGCCACGACCTGCTCCACCTCTCCCGCTTCCTGCTCCACCAGCCCAAAGGCCATAGGGCACTCACCGTAGCCAATCAGGAGGGAGACACTCCGCTCCAGCTGGCCCAGAAGAGCAGGGAGCACACTTTGTTCAGGGTGCTCGCCGCGTGAGTCTCTTCCTCTACCTGTTGTGTCTCTCAGACCCAGTTAATCGTTATGACACCAGTCATAAGTCAGTTCCTATTAGTTGTAAAGCCCTTAGTTACGAGCCCCTCTTACACAGCCTCTTTCATTGTGGGAATGTTGCGGCCGGATCTATGTCTGTGTGAAAGATGTTAGCCTGCATGCTGGGACAGGGGTGTGGTGTTTTGATGATGTGCTATGTGTGCAAATGTATTCACTCTCTTAAATTCCTCCTCCAACGCATTTCTTATCGCACACCAACACCTTGCTGGCACAAATCCGCCGTTGTGGTTGCCCGATTCTACATCACACTAGACATTTATAATTTGTTGTGTTCCACGCCACACCTCGGGTTCTGGAACGCCGGCATGCTGTGTATCAACACACACCGTCGGCATCATGCCAGCTTTTCTGGGTTCTGTGTAAAAAGGCAAAAGCCATCATAATGACTTATATCTTCCTTACGGCAATATTGTGAAATGTTACTACACTACAGCGTGTGGCTATTGCACATTAAGGTTTGTGTGGGGCGCTCACCTGTACTTGGTTATAAATTACATATGTTTTATTTTGTATGGTGCTTGTAGCCCACTCGTTCCAGCGAGTGGCCATGTCGTGGGCGGGCACTGTCTGTGGTCAGACAACTCTGGGGTCCTGAGGTTCCATCCTGGAACAGACCACCTGACCCTCTCGGCCGCCCGCGTTCCAGGAACATGCCCTCGTGACATCATCACGGCCCTCAGGCACAAACTGAGAGACCCCAGCGTCCTCCAAGCGGTGAGAGAGAGCTTCATCAGAATCCGTAAAAAATCCACAAAAGACCTCTTTATTCGGCAACGTGACATGGCAGTCAGAACAGATGTAGATGATGTAGAGGACGTGAAGAATTTGATTTGACCCTTCAAGACTGATTTCCTTTGTGTAAAAGTGACAAATTATGCTAGCCAGTTGTGTACTTGCCCATGCTATCATAACATGTTATGATACTAAAGGTGCTTTAGGTACGATTGAAGAGCTACAATTTGAGTATCATTTGTTAGAAATAAAACCCTAACCCTAACCCTAACCCAGTCCGTCAGCTATTAGCGAGTGAAATGCTCTTTGAGAATATCTGTTAGGAGTTGAGTGCACCTGCCTCTGCGTGAGACCATTTCGATGTTAGACCGCGCCCGGCTAATTTCTGACCAATCACGGCATCTCACTGATTGGTTGGGAGATTCCATCTTGCCTGTCACAGAAACCTAAGGAGGGAGGGAGCAGAGAGGGAGGGGACGTTCTTTGTTGTTGTTGTCGTTTTCTGAATCTTTCTCTCTCTTTGCAACCCTCAAATCTTGCCCACGGCACCTTTAATGAATCACAAACCAGTTTGTGCGTGGTTTTCTTGTCGGACTAAGACACCATTTTAGGAGGCAAAGTTCCGCGGTGAATTGTCCAAGAAGGCAACATGCAGAGCAGATGGAGTGACGTGGTGCTGATGTTAGCTGAGTCATTAACGGAGGAATTCTCCTTTACTCTCCGTCACAGATCACCTCACTCAGCGCCGAGCGTGACGCGGATGATCGCGGCAAAGAGGAGGTGATTGACGAGAGTGATGGAGGTGAGGTCAAAACAGAGCTATTCCATTTGTTATTCAACTCTTTTATGTGTAATGTAGGGCTGGGCAATATATTGATATCGTATTGATAGCGTGATACGAGACTAGATACTATCTGAGATTTTGGATATTGTAATATCCTGATATGGCGTATGTGTTGTCTGGCTTTAAGGCTACATTTCAGTAAAGTGATTTTGTTTTGTGAACTTACCAGACTGTTCTAGCTGTTCTATTATTTGCAGTTCTTAATATTCAATTCTTCATTTGTCAAATATTTAATTCACACAGGAGTATACAAAAATAGGCTTCACCATGGGGTTATTCTATACAGACCATCTGTTCATTGAAGTACCAGAAAACATGCTATATCGTGATGTATATCGTCATGGAGATATTAAATGTCCTATATCGTGGTACAACATCTTGACCCTATCGCCCAGCCCTAGTGACCTGGCAATCAGTAGTGCTTGAAACTTGTTCTGTTCTAATTGTACTGTACCATCAGCGATATATTGTTGTCTCCCTCTTTCGACAAATGTACTTATTGTAAGTCGCTTTGGATAAAAGTGTCTGCCAAATGCCCTAAATGTAAATGTAATGTAATAGAATGTTAAGACTGTTAAGAATGTTAAACGTGACATTCACTCCCGTTGCTATTTATTGGCAAATATTGGAAATGTGCCAATCTGTCAATATTGTTTACAATGAAGTGGTTTAGTTGACTAAGTTGTTTACCGGGGACGTACTTGAAATGGTGCAAAGCACAGCTGTTTGGTAACATGTTCTGGGCTCCAGATGTGTCCAGGTGGACGTGTTTTTCACTAGATTGTGTAACATGAGCAGCGCTGATGAACACGCGCACATGCACACGCTAACACTCACACACGCGCACGCAGGAACGCACGAACACACACACACACACGTACACACAAAAACAAACATAACCATCTCCGATTTCCAGAAATACAGAGAAAAAGGTCTCAAAGCTTTTTGGATTTATGTCGTTATAGTTTCAGCCAATCCCTGTTTTTACTTAATACACCGAAAAAATATGGTACAATGCGTCTCATTTGACTACTAAGTTAGGGAAAAGAGCCGTGTTTCCCAAACAGCTGGTGTGTTCCTCCAACTGACACTGACATGTGTGCTGGATATGAGTCATTGAGCAGATGAGTTAGCGTGTTCACTCAACATTGATCGACACGGCGTCGATGCGTGATCGATGGGTGGTCGGCAGGAACGTCGTGTCTCCAAACGCCGGCCCAGCGGTGTAGTTTCCAGCCACGAGTCCCGGAGGGACTTTGCAACGCACACACACACGCACACACACACACACACACACACTCACACTAGAAACACACACAAACTAAATAAACTCCCCTCCACACCCCTTTCTTAGAATAAGCACACACACACACACACACACACACACACACACACACACACACACACACACACAGCACATACATGCAGGACCTGCCTGTCTCTGCCGCTTAATCTCTGATAGTGTGTTTATGGTCGTCATGGAAACGGCAGGCAGATATCGACGTGTAAACCCGAGCAGGAAGTGTATGCCT
>OMKP01055689.1:10000-12387 GCA_900302375.1 Bathygadus melanobranchus | reverse complement strand
AGAGAGATGGAGAGAGAGAGATGGGGAGAGAGAGAGATGGAGAGAGAGAGAGAGAGATAGATAGAGGCAGAGAGAGAGAGATGGAGAGAGAGAGACAGAGGCAGAGAGAGAGAGATGGAGAGAGAGAGAGAGAGAGAGAGAGAGAGAGAGAGAGAGAGAGAGAGAGAGAGAGAGATGGAGAGAGAGAGAGATGGAGAGAGAGAGAGACAGAGAGGGACAGGCAGAGAGAGAGGAGAGAGAGAGAGAGAGAGAGCGAGAGAGACAGATGGTGTGTATGGGGATGTAGAGCAGTGGTCCATGTCAACCTCACTTGATAGCCATAAAGTATATGGATCAAGGGATTGTTAGTTACCACTTATCCATTGTGTGTGTGTGTGTGTGTGTGTGTGTGTGTGTGTGTGTGCACGCAGGTTATATCGGTGAGGGCACCTTTATGTATTCCTAACCCTCCATGACCGCCTAATAGCCAATTGTTTGCCTTCTCTTGGTGTAAATCCCTCCATTTCCCCAGTATTTCATTAGGTTTCCATGTAGGCTGATTAACCGTCCTTTTATAGTGTTTAAGTGTATGTGTGCGTGGGTGCATGTGTGCTAATGCTGCAGGTCTAGCTCACCACACGGTGTAACCTAACAGACGTCCGGACATGATAAAGGGCTGGGATAATGGCTAACGGGTTCCACCTCTAGGCATCCATGAGCGAGTAGCCTAACCTTCACCTGCTCTTTATTGACCTGCATCTGAAGTCAACCGATAGCCTAAACTAAGCTTAAATCGCTAGAATAAGCGTAAATACCAAAATATTCCCAAAAATCCCTTTTGTGGATTGTCTAGAAAGTGCAGTTAACAATGAACTCGAGGATTTTTGTTATCGTCAGTGTCCAAGGTCAGACCTTGCCGTGGCTAATCGCCCCAAGTTTCTAGTAATAATAATCAGAATAATTACCTTATTTAGCATAATATGTATTAAAATACAGTTTACAAAGTGCTTTACAAAGCACGAAAACAGACTAAGAATAACAGAATAAACAATAAAACAACACAGTAAAGCAGGTAAACCACACGTTGTTCGCAAGATGCGATAAGGAAGGTGCTGAGCTACAAACTCTGAAGCTACAATCCAGAGACTTAGACTTCTGGGGACAGAGAGAACATGGCTTCAGGCTCAGGGTGTATTCCAGAGCACATAATGCCCCCCCCCCCCACACACACACCGTGTCATCTATCTGTTAAGCCAGTTGTCGATGGAGTGTCTGCAACGATTGAACAGATTATATTCAGCGGAGAGGCGAGTCAATAAGGGCTTGAGCGGGCTAAGCGCCGTGAGTACATCGGCACACACAATACTGCAATATTATGCTATGAATACCGGAAAGAAGATATCTGAGTGTGCTGGTAAGTAAACCTTTTAGTAGGAGACCCTTTTGATCCAAAGTGACTTAAATTGAATGCAGTATCAGGTAAGGGTTGGACGTCTACTGGAGGGACGCCTACCACAGGAAGCGCATGGGGGCATTGGATGGGGATCGAACCCAGTACCTTCCACCCGCTGGCCCTCACTCAGAGTTGTGATGATAAGCGTTAGAACGTGAAACAAAAGACTTAGTGTTAGTTAACATGTCCGATCATGTATTAGACATGTTATACACCCAACGCCTCCGATGACTGTGACAAGCCCTCATTGTCGCGTGTTTGTTGCTTGTGCCAAATAACGAACACTGGAGGATTTAGAGTTGTATACATGTTTTGTATACATATCACATTGGGGCGTAGAGCCTAGAGCTTTTAGTGAGCCTCGCTTTTTGGGGTTTGGAGAGAGTCGGGAGAGGGAGGGGCGAGGACAATAGTAGTATCTTTTTCTTCTTCAAAATTTAAACTGCAAGCTTGCGGTCGCAAATCTTGCATATTGTACCTTTAATATTCTACTTTTTTTTCCGTCTCCTCCTCCTCCCTCCTCGCCAGGCATCACAACCGTGCTGACCATGACCACGCTGAGCACCATCGCCAGGAAGTCCCTGCCCAAAGTGTCCTACGTGACGGCCATGGACCTGTTTGTGTCCGTGTGCTTCATCTTCGTGTTCGCGGCGCTCATCGAGTACGGCACCCTGCACTACTTCGTCAGCAACCGGAAGCCCAGCGCCAAAAAGGACAAGAAGAGGAAGAACCCAGTGAGTGCATGTGTCTCTCTCTCTCTCGTGAGCCGGGAGCTTCGGAGCGGCTGTGTCTTCTGGGAGGGGAGTCAGGGAGGAAACGGGACGGGGCCTTGTAGAATAGCAGAGCGTACGTCCAATACGATCCCCGATTGCACTATGTGTGTGTGAAGAGTAGGATTAAAACCAGACATTTACAGTGCTTAGACTGCAGCCTACCAGTGTTTGCGCGTGTGCGG
>OMKP01055689.1:0-5000 GCA_900302375.1 Bathygadus melanobranchus | reverse complement strand
ACGCCACGCACATGCAGGAGCGCGACGAGGAGTACGGCTACGAGTGTCTGGACGGCAAGGACTGCACCAGCTTCTTCTGCTGCTTCGAGGACTGCCGCTCGGGCGCCTGGCGCCACGGCCGGTTGCACATCCGCATCGCCAAGATAGACTCCTACGCCCGCATCTTCTTCCCCACCGCGTTCGGCCTCTTCAACCTGGTCTACTGGGTGTCCTATCTCTATCTGTAGGTGTAGGGCAGCGTAGGGTAGGCTGGGTAGGGGCTCGTCTGAAGCTAGGATGGATCATTCACATGCTCTTTTGCTCCAGCGATGGACACTTTTGTTTTCGAAGGAGGCGCCCCGCTCGGAGAAGATTCAGTTCACGTTTTCATTTCAAATATTTGTTTTGTGAAACGTAACGTTTGTTTGTTTGATCGTTTGTTCGTTTCTATGCTTCTTTTGAGGACAATGCAATTGTTGTAGCATTATAAATAACTTGCGTAGAAAGGGGCTAAAGAGCTTTGTTTTAAAAAAAAAAAGAAAACAGAAGAAAAAGATTGGTCTCGGAAATAGCGAGGTAGTTCTTCACTTGTCGCTTCTGAACACCGGTCACATTGCTATGCTGTTATGTTGAAGCCGACAGTAGGAAAGGACTACAACTCCCACACTCTTCATGCAGTGGCGCCTGGAAGTGATACTCTAATGACACGCCTAGCGCGCGCACGTTTTGAAGGACACCTCATGTACTTGTACCATTATCTGACTCGCGTTCATCATATTTAGAATATTATTATAGCAAAATATGCCACACTGTAATGGAGATATGTTAATCAGTAGTTATGGTTTTGTGATTCAATTTGGTATGTTTTTGTCCGCTAACAGTTTAGCACAATTAAACATCACACTTTTCATTTGTGGTCTGAGATTTAGAAGCTGCAATTCATGATGCTTTGGTTACATGTGCAAATACTGTATATAATTTACTATTCCTTGGTCGTTTACATTTATTGCATGCACCTTTCAGGCCAAAAATAAATATGTTTTGAGGTCTTCGATTGTCGGCTATGAAAAGCAAAAGAAAGAACCGTTGACTATCATTCAGGATTTAATTATATATTATATATATTTTCTCTTTTATAAGAAACCAGGAAAATGAATCCATAAAAATATAAACTTAGGTTGTTTGTTTTATTTTATTTTTTCAGATCAATCACTGGTCAGAGCAGTTGGATTAGTCAGATGTTGGTCAGGATCACCCATTCACCAAACAGTGACCTCACTATGCCCCCTTCCTTCCTTTCAACACTTCCCCTAATGCGCTGAACTTCAGCAAACACACACTCACTATATTCTTGCTTTTTTTCAGTATTTTCTATACACGGGTAAAAAGGAATATGCATGAACGATAATCACTGGCTTTGTTGTCGTCCATCACGGACGGCCCTCAATTCATCCGGCCGTATGCCTCCGTATGCACGAGTGAGTGAGTGTTTCCTGCGACGTTGGAAACAACTTCACGTTCACGACGAGCACGATGTCGGTTACAGCATCGTCTGTACACAGGCCTACCTTACGACCGCAACGCAACATCCCAACACTGCGGCTAAATGAAACGGCGTTTATTTTTGAATTGTCTCGATTGCAATAGCGTATGATTCTAGACGTGTTCTATCATGGCAACGCTGGCTGTGGGGGTATTTACTCATGTGTTTGAAACGGGTGTTAATGTAATTTATGCCTTTGAAGAAAGGCGGGAAGCCGCTCTGCTCCCAGAGACGCTCTGTTTCCTGTCGTCGTGGAGTTTGATCCCGTTTATCCTATCGTGTGATTCCGTGTCGCGGTCGGCCAACGCTGCTGTCAAAAGGCTCGTCAAACCACTTAATCGATCAAGAAGTCTGGGGGAAAAAAGAATGCAACACAGACTTCGAATAAAGAAAACAAAACAAGTATTATGTTATCGCCATCGTGATTTTGAACCACGTGGACAACTTATTTATTTATGTATTTATTTATTGGTTTGTATATTTTTTCAACCACTTAAAGGCTTGGTTAAAATGGATCTTCGTCTTAAAAGTATATCTTAGTCAGTATGGGGTCTTGCCCCTTGTACCTGGTTGTCTGTGTGTTACGATTAACTCCACACTCGGAAAATAGATGTCAATTGCTATCGGGTTTGTTTCTTGTTTTTTGTTGAAATTTGTCGGAAGGTGCCAAACTCCAAACACAGAACCCACGCAATAGAGAGAACGGCCCGGGCCAGCGGGGGTGTGTTGGCGCCGATCGCAGCATGACGTTGTGACAGAAAGGAAACGTTGTTCTTCTTGAAGAGAACGTAGAGGAACGTAAGATGCAGACATTTTCCACGGGAGGCCGTTTGCGAATGTGTCCGAATCACACAAACCATCACAAACATTGTTTGACTTGATCTTTTTTTGTACTTTTACTTCTCTTCTCTCCTCTCTTTAATTTACACTTCTCTACTAACAAACTACACATCGTGTTTAAAAGACGGTCTTATCTTGCTGTCTGCGTAACGAGGACTAGACCGTCAAATGCAAAACACTTTTCTTTTTGTTTCGATTTGTTTAACATATTTATGCAGGAAAACCATATCCAGAGTGGTATGCAAAACCAAGCTTCATTTACCAAGTAAACTAAGTAACTTACTCTGTTTACAAACTGTATTATTCTGTCAAATGCTGGCATTTTCCATCTTTGAAGGGTAACAAATACTCTGCTTTATTTTCTTTCACATTTATTCATGGAAATAAATGCTTGTTTTGTTGTTTATAAATGCTCTGTCTTCACCATGAAATCGTGTTGATGTGCTGATTCTGGCAGGTCTGAACATGATTATGAATATTCAACGGATCATTTTAAAAGATGCAAAGCCAAACAAAGGTTGTTTTTTCCGTGTCCTCGGGCCCTTTTCTTTCATGAACACATGGACTTCTATCTGTCTATTTCTTTATTCATGTATTGATCTATAAAAAAGAAAGTGATTTATTCTTTCACTTCAGGACCAACACGCGTGTCTGGAGAGCACATGTAAATAGTTGATATGGTTTTTTTTCTCTTTTAGTGTCAGACTGCAGGCAACAAAGGGTTCGTACCGGCGCGTCCATCCAACGTCTATGTGACTGCTGTCTCAATGGCCGCGCGGCTCCAAAATAACAACAACAACAACAAAAAAACTAACAAAAGAGAACCAACAACAGAAAAGGAATCTGAATACCATAGACATTGTCCGCCATCTATGTATCATATATCTCTTCTGTCCTATGTGTAAAGGGCACAAATCTGCATAATATAACATACATATACTGGAAAATATATATATATATATCCTTTTCATAAGGGAATTGCACACAGCTGTGGAATTTTACAATAAAACGGTTGCATTAATGAGTGTGAACATTATTTTTGTGCATCTGTGTTTTACCATACAAACGGACCAATAGAGTTAGGAAAGAAAGGCGTCATTTAAGTTTAAATTTGAATTTCAGAAAGGATACACTTTTAATATTAGCAACGTCGATATAGTCCGACCATGAACCCCCTTCTGCTCATGAAAGGTGCTGTAGGTAAGATTTGAGACTTGTAGAGAGAGAGAGAGAGAGAGAGAGAGAGAGCAAGACTGTTGAACCTAATCAATAAGACGGCCCCTCCCCCTCTGCTCCCTCACTACATGTCTCACCCTCTTCACAGCACATTTAACTCCCTAATAGATGAGAAAACCACACTCAAATAACAGCCCTTAAATCATACGTAGCGCACCTCCGATGACATATATCTCAAATAATGAACCGTAAGTCACCTGTGGTGGAAAGCATACGCTAAATTGTAAATCACTATTTAAATTAATTTGATTCAAAGGATTAATTCACTGTGGATTGCAGCCCATCGGGTTAAGTGCTTCCTAATGAAGTACAGGGTAGACTCTGGTCACCTAAAGGCTGCTTTGCACGGACCACATGGCACATTGAACAACATATGAGGAGTCCATGCACAGGCCACTTCATTAACGGCCAATGAATTTGATCATCAGCCTGCCGTCACTGGTGTCCTCTGTAGTGCATTAACTGTACCCTTTCATGACTTGTTTTGCTTGATGAGATGAGCTTTTTCCGTTTAATCAGCATTTGAAAAATGAGGCATTTTTATTAGCACTAATATGCCCGCAAGTTGACCCATAAGATATCGAAGAGCACCGTTGTGTGCGTATGTGTGCTGCCCTGCTAAATACATAAAGTACGCACAGCACTTTCTGACCACCTTAAACCAGGCTGTGCGGTTCACAGTTGACATTGTCTCCTTTCATCCAAAGAGTTAGACAGAGAATAGCCTAGCATAATCAACACATTTCATCAATGAACAATGAGTCCAACACAAGTACATAACACGTCATTTTATAAATCGTTTAGCGCCTGCCGCTGGATAACGGCCACTATTTAAAGAGACTTGTCCTCGGGGTCGGGGTGACTGACCCAGGGGGTAACCTCTGTCATTGGCCGAGACACTTTGCATAAAAGGGGGATTCATGACGAGTAGTAGACAGCTAAGAAGTCCCTGTTGAACGCACGACACGGGCAAGACGCTACGTTATGAATCACCTTACGCGCTGGCTGTCTTCGCTGCCTCTGCACACAACTGGAAACAGACGCACACATATGAACACACTCAGATACTCACACACACACTAGAACACAAGCACACACATACTAGAACACAAACACACACATTAGAACACAAACACACGCATTAGAACACAAACACACACATACTAGAACACAAACACACACACACTAGAACACAAACACACACATTGGAACACAAACACACACATGCTAGAACACAAACACACACACACTAGAACACAAACACACACGCTCTCATGTACACACACGCACAGGCATTCACATACTCGCACCATAGGCGCGCACGCACATGAACATATGTGTGCGCACACACACGCACGCACACATACAACACATGCATACTCACATACTCGCACACAAATGA
>OMKP01055684.1:0-11327 GCA_900302375.1 Bathygadus melanobranchus | reverse complement strand
AGTATCATTGTTCTCAGAGCAGTAATGCTAGCATTCTGCTCTGAGAGCTGTAATGCTAGCATACTGTTCTCAGAGCAGCAATGCTTCTTGCTGTTCTCAGAGTAGCAAAGCTAGTTGGGCTTCTCAAGAGCAGTAATGCTAGCATGCTGTTCTCAGAGCAGTAATGCTAGCATGCTGTTCTCAGAGCAGTAATGCTAGCATGCTGTTCTCAGAGCAGTAATGCTAGCATGCTGTTCTCAGAGCAGTAATGCTAGCATGCTGTTCTCAGAGCAGTAATGCTAGCATGCTGTTCTCAGAGCAGTAATGCTAGCATGCTGTTCTCAGAGCAGTAATGCTAGCATGCTGTTCTAAGATCAGTAATGCTAGCATGCTGTTCTACTTGCTGTACATCATGTCACATACCATGAAAAATACCCCTCACCCAGCCCAAAAATAAAATTACTTCAGTTCACTTCAATTTCCTTCGAGAAAATGCATTGTACAACACACTAGCTTGCACCCAATGACTGTTGGGCCACTGGATTTGTAATGCCTGTATATGGAGCTGTTAGGCTATAAACAAGACGCCAGGGGTCAATAGGCCTAATTTTAGCCTGCACCAACAAAACAGTTGAAATGTACCATCAAGAGATGGTTCCCAGGACAAAAGACCAGAAATCTTGTTTCCAAACCCAGCTGAAACTCTCCTTCCTTAAGAGTTAATAACAGCATCCAGACATAACCATCAAAGTGTTGGTTATGTCGGTTACGGTATTGAATTGAATTAAATCAGTCAGAGAGGGGGAGAAAGAAAAAAATGTTTTCGAGGGTGAGGTCAGATGAACCAATCCAGTGAACAGAGGGAATGTTTGAACAAGGGTAGAGATGTGAAGCGGGGGGTGAACCAAGAGTTGTGAAGAGGGAGTGAGAGGAGACCGGAGTGAATGAAAAGAGGGAATGGAAGCTGGAGGAGAAAAGGGGGTCAAGATTGTGACGTTCAGCTGTGAACTGAAGCGAACCTGGCTGAAGGTATAGACAAAGAGGGAAGGCTTGGTTAGTCATGCAGATACTTACAAACTAGGGCTGTGAATGGATTCAAATATTTAATCAAAATTAAGCGCAGGATTGTCCATAGTTAATCGGAAATTAATTGCAAATTTAAAAAAACATTTTTTAATACTCTTATCAACAAAGGAATGGATAAAATATGCTTGCTTTATGCAAATGTATATATATTTATTATTGGAAATCAATTAACACCACAAAAGAAAACCTCACACGTACTACATTTAGCATAAAAAAATATATATGCTGAAATTAAAAATGGCAAACGCAAGCCGGCTGTGGTGGGGTTCCTGTGCTGTTTCCACCACAGGAACTTTCCCCAGGAATTAGGAACCTGTGTTTCTACAGCAGGGACCAAACCCCACAAAACGTGCCTGCCCTTGGGGCTTTTTTAGACTTTCTTTAAAGCATTAACACAAAACAACAGACGGGTTCAAGGTCCCACACAGATCAAGCATCAACATTTCACCATTTCTCTGTTCTTGCACCGCAGTGGTGGAACAAGCTCCCGACCTGTCAGGACAGCAGAGTCGCACATCAGCTTCCGCAAGAGACTCAAGACTCAGAGTTCACCTGGACTCAGCATAGCTTCCCTCCTTACTCCCCACCTCTCCTCCCTAACCCACTCACACTTACCCAACCAGGGCTTGAATCCCATCCCCTCTTGGATCCCTAGCACTTGTACTTGTATGTTCATATGTCCTGGCACTTAATTATAGTAATTAGCATTGTGTAGCATCTGATCCTGGCTATCTTGCCATTTTACCAGCATGAGGTCAACCTAGCAATCAGATTCTGTGCTTGTGCTTGAAACTTGTACTATTCAAATCTTACTGTACCATCAGTGATATATTGGTGTTTCACTCTTTCGACAAATGTACTTGTTGTAAGTCGCTTTAGACAAATGCGTCCTAGGGATGTCAATGATTAACCGTTAATTGGTTAACCGCCGAGAATATTTTTGACCGGTTACGCATGACGGCTTGCATACAGATACACTCCGATATCGGGATGCCGGGTTCACACTGGATGAAGAAGCGCCCCGAGGCGCAGGGAAGTGTTGCCTGCTTCCTTTTGGCATCCATGTTAGCTACTGCATGCTAGTGTTGCAACGGTGTGGACATTTCCACTGGTGGATGTTCGGAGACCATGGCAGCAGAATCGCATTTTTAACATTTTTAAACGCATTTAACTGATTTTCCTTTTCATCAATGGCTTTCGGATCCACTCATTGCTTCGACTGTTACGGCATAAATTAATTCACGCAGCCTCAAAGTTTCCAAAGATAAATGGCTTCCATCGTATGAGGGTACAAATAACTTGGTTTGAACATTGTGCAAAGTTTTAATGAAATTGCACAACAGGACTAGCACTATTCACACAAAGACAAAGCGCTATTGTGGGTGATGGATAAAAGGAAAAAAGATTGGTACCTGTTCCATTCATGTTTATTAAATGTCCAATCTGTTATTATTAGTAGGTAGAGGCTTTTGCTATTTGTTGGCTGTGCGTAAACATTGAAATAGCCAAGTACGTTCAAAAGCCTTTATTAAAAGCATTAAGCCCCCTGCTTCCCGCAAACTCTTATTTCGATGGCCACAACAAACTAGTGGTAGCGCCACAATGGAAAACAAACTCCTGTAGAGAACCCTAGAACATTTATTAAACATTATTACTAGGAGTACAACCAGTTAGTTTAAAGTTTGTCTGTCGGTCTCACGTCATTTTGCATTTTGTTCCTAAAAATGTACCTGTTAGTTACCGGTTAATGGTGTCAGTTAATTGAAAGCAAAATTAACCGACATCCCTAACAACAGCTACATTGGTCAGCAAAATCCAATCACATGGCCGAAACCACACAACACGTTCATTTGCTGCTAATTTCACTTCATGTAAAGTTAACTGAAGTTTTGTCCCACCCCACATTATTAAAAGTTAACTTTGACAGCCCTATTAGAAACATATGATAGACGCATGATCAATGTTGCTTGTTTGTTTTTGAAGTGACTAACGCTGTATATCAACAACCATGCATTCCAGCGTTATTATTGTAAGGTCGTGTCAACTTCGTAGATAGAATCTACAAAGAGGATTCTCACAAATTTAAAGAAGCAACATTTTTTCATCTTTAATTTCTACATCTTAGCACATCAAAGGCAAAACCAATAGCATTATTGATGCTGATAACATTTATGATTCCATTTAACCAGTGAAAGTGAAACTCAAAAGTGGACCGATATGAGGAAATACATATGGACTGCAAACACATTCATATTTAAACTAAAGTCACAGTCCAAAACTAAAACAGTAACTGGACACTAAAATCAAAACACAGAATAGCACCATCTTTGGTGAAACAGGCTACATATAATATAATACAATATAATATAATACAAGACTTGGAAACAGTGACCTAACTTATCTGGTTGGGATTGCTAGCCCCGCAGGCATGCTAACAGATTCTACTATGGAGTTTTCCTCCATGATATTCTTCATTTCATCATCCATCCTTCCATGTATCCATCTGTCTGTCCCTCTATCGTTCCATCCATCCAGCCTCACCTTCCACTCGAGACTCCAGGTATTTGTTGAGCTCAGCGTCTTTCCTCACAGCCTCCTCTGAGATTTTGGGAGCGTTGGGGAAACACACCAGCACAACGCTCATATTATCCCGACTCCCCTGAGGAAGGCCCATAGACCAGAGAGACACAAGAATTAGCAATTAGCGTTTTCTGTACAATGTGAAAACAAAGATCGAAAACCCAGAGAGTGGACCCCTGGGATCCCCTGGATCTTATTTCATGAATCCATTTCTTACCTCCTGCCAGGAAATACTGTGTTAAGAGTATAAGTGCTATCAATGCATTTGACATTTTATATTGATTTGAAATAATTTTCTAACACATTCATATTCAGAGAATCACCAATGGCTATGGCGCTATGCATCTATACATAGATTGAATCTATACATAGATTCATACACAGTGACTACTGATACACACCACGTACCTTGTGCAAGCAGGTGTCCACCACCTCATTGCAGACCCTTTCCAGATCGTGGGACACCTCCAGTCTGGATCGGATGAACTCACATAGCTCCTCATTGGACATGACGTCCCAGATGCCGTCACAAGCCAGGACCACAAACTGGTCCTGCTCGGGGGAACGCACCATCTCAAACACCTCCGGCTCGGGGCTCACCAGCTGCTCTGTCTGCCCTTTCCCGTCCACGCACTTGTAGTCGAAATCCCCCAGGGCCCGCGACACGGCCAGCGAGCCGTTCACCCTCTGGATCATCACAGAGCCGCCGGCGTTCTGGATGCGCTCTTTCTCGCGCGGGTTGCAGGGCTTGTGGTCCAGCGTGGAGAAGCACACCTGAGCATTGCGGTAAAGAACCGCCCGTGAGTCCCCACAGTTGATGAAGAATAGGTGCTCCGGGGACAGGAGAACACCCACGGCCGTGGAGCCACTGCGGTCCATGCCGTTCCGCAGGTCCGAGAAGCTGCGCATGTGCTCGTCGATACGGAGGAAGCCGGTGCGGATCCGAGTTTTCACCACCTCCACCGTAGGGTGGGCTGGGGTGGCTGGGTCTGTCGTGGAATTGTCAGAGGTGGTCTTCTCACCCGGCGGTGCCCCGCCAAGCCCTGAACTGGTGCAGAGGATGTGCTCAAGAAGGTGCTTTGAGCAGTAGTGTGCCACCCGAGAGCCGGCATGGCCATCATATACGGCAAAGAAGGACCAGTCAGCCATGCCGGGGGCAGGGAGCCCCAGCACGGCCGTGTGAGCGTCCTCCATCTCCACCCGCCAGCCCTGCATGGAGCTCAGGCCGTAGCGCAGCCCATTGCCCTCGCCGTGGGCGTTGTACTTTTCAGTCTTGGGCTTGTCCAGGAACGCCCCCATAGCTCTGCCCTTGAGAGACAACTGCTGCTACCTACAGCAGAGGGAGAGGAGAGGACAAAAGATGGGGAGGGTTTGAAAGAGATGCTGGGAGAGCATGTTAAAGAAGGACAGAGAAAGTCCTCCCATTTTCTACTCAATAGTTGACGAACTCCAGGAATTCAATGATGTATAACCTGCTCCATCACAAAGGCCTACTTCTTTAATTCAAGATCATTAATGTGCCATCTTTTGGCCTAATATGATTAATACATATTTCAGCCAGATTGTTATCACTGATAATTATATCCAGAAGTAACTTGAGTCATTCTGATTTATCCTTCAGGGACTTGAGCGCAAGCATAAAAGCTTATTTGGCCAGTGTGAACTAGCTTCTAAAAGCTTCTAAAACGCTTAAGTGAAGATGTGAGTGATTAAATGTGTGGCTAAATGAACAACAATAACAAGGAACGCTTTTGTTAATTGACTTTGAAATGGCAAAACCTACACATTGATTTGTCTTGGCTTGTGTGATATCTTGCTTTAGAGGAGTAAAAACAATTTGAGTCTAGTTTAATGCCCTGGCTTTTAATGAAAATACTATTTACTCCCAAGAAGAACAAGAACCAGCATACTTTATATGATTTCGACAAAAAGGTCATGACTAGGTTAAGACTCCACAAAGCCAGAACAGTGGATTTGTAGTCACACATTACTTCACACAACTTCCACACATGAACAAACCAAAATTGATTGACTGATAAAAGCACATATTACAACAAACTGAAGATAAACGGCCAACCAATGTCTAATAAACATAGCAGTAGTATTGTACAGGGAATGACACGACACAGCTTTGAGAGACAGCTGAGTGGTATCTATAGCAACAGAAGCTGTACAATGTGTGTGTGTGCAAATGTCTGCATATGCTCGATCTGAACCTCACACAGACACATACTGTGTGGTTAGAGAGAATGGCTGATTGATAGTTTAAGATGATGCAGGTTCACATCCCCAAGCCCATGCCACAGCATTTAGAGAAACAGTCTAGCTTTAACAAGCTAACTCAATTTACCAATCAAGTGCTTGTAGGATCCATGCAGGGGCAGATTAGCCTGTCAAACACAAACCACAGACAGCACAACAACAAAACCAGCATGCTGATACTATCACTCTCAGCTCCTGGTTAGAGCCAATTTACAGCAAGCTATTTTAAATAGCTTCGTTCATCTATCCCTATTCTAGTCATATAGAGTCATATGCTACGGAAGAAACAGGTGGAAATAAGAGCAGCTTGTTTAAAAGAGCAATGACTGTGAATGAGGAATAGTAAAGAGAACAATGAAATGCTATGCAGACGGAACAATCGGGTGGAACATTTTGATTCTTCAATAATGTATAAATGTGTAGGTCTATCCTACTTTGCATGCTCTATATGCAGTCAAATATTATGAAAATCCATGTTTCTCACACCCTTTGTTTATCTTCAATTGGACAGTTTGTGTTACAAATGTAGACTATATAAATAAATAATCAATGTATATACATGTTGCCAAAAGGGTCTCAATGAAATGGTGACTATGGAAGCTATAAGCCATGCAGCTTTGTGGGACTTGGAATAGGCTTAACACAGCTTCAATGATCCTCTCACACATACGTGTTAGGGTTAGGGTTAGGGTTAGGGTTAGGACTGTATGGCTGTTAGGGTGAGGATAAAAGCCATACAGTCCGTTGTGAACCTGCTGCACAAGAGACTGGCCATTGTAATTGGGTCAACATGCAATGGATTCCATTTGAATCTACTGTGCGCATTTAGTGAATCATTACTATTGCAGCCACCATGTTTCCCTATGGGAGTTTTGCACTATTACCAGTGGTTATCAGCCCTACAGCTATGGGTCAGTAGGTGCCTGCCTTTACCATTGTTTTCCTATGGTACAGCTCCACCCACTTTACCATTGTTTTCCTATGGTACAGCTCCGCCCACTTTACCATTGTTTTCCTATGGTACAGCTCCGCCCACTTTACCATTGTTTTCCTATGGTACAGCTCCACCCACTTTACCATTGTTTTCCTATGGTACAGCTCCGCCCACTTTACCATTGTTTTCCTATGGTACAGCTCCACCCACTTTACCATTGTTTTCCTATGGTACAGCTCCGCCCACTTTACCATTGTTTTCCTATGGTACAGCTCCACCCACTTTACCATTGTTTTCCTATGGTACAGCTCCGCCCACTTTACCATTGTTTTCCTATGGTACAGCTCCGCCCACTTTACCATTGTTTTCCTATGGTACAGCTCTGCTCACTTTACCATTGTTTTCCTATGGTACAGCTCCGCCCACTTTACCATTGTTTTCCTATGGTACAGCTCCGCCCACTTTACCATTGTTTTCCTATGGTACAGCTCCGCCCACTTTACCATTGTTTTCCTATGGTACAGCTCCGCCTGTACTGAACTGCTTTCTTATGATGCGCCACAGTCAAAGTTTTTTGACTGTGCATACAAGTTTAAATATTTCAACTTTCGGCGCTGTGCGTAGAGCAACCATTCTCAACGGAAAAGACAGTTCTGTGTGATCGGCCCCTTAATAAGTGTAGTGTATTCATGTTTATTAAAGAAATTACCAACACATTATTATTAAAAGGGATAGCTTTTGCCATTGTGGTCATAACTTGTTTGCCTGCTACCTTAGAATTGTAAATGAAGAGTGTTAATTAGATTCTGGGCTTATTCTACACTGATTGATGGTGTGTGTGCACATTGGGCTTATTGGGATGTTTAACTCATCTAATTACTTTATTTCTGCCATTATGTTAAGCATATGTCTTTGTGTAGGGAATGTCAACATAGGGAATATTACTTTATCTTCCATTAAGTATTATGTTGAATGTTGAATAATGTTGTTTTCGCCTTTCTTTATCTCTTGCTCTGTCAAAGTCAAAGCCATCTGAATTAATAGTAGGCCTATGCATTTTTGGATAAAAATGTATTGTTTAGCTTAATCGATGAAACAATCGCATTAACATTAAGGAAATGTCTGACTAGATGAATGTCATTCTCTCACTTATCATAACCATTAATTGTGTGCTGAGCATAGGCTTAGTACCACAGGCATTGCACTGAATGGAGTAGTCGATGGTGTCAGGCTGGATTCAGGCAGAATCATGGACATGAATTCATATCAAAACTGTCAATTTCCTGGATCAAGTGTGCTATTAAGAGACAGCTTAAGTTCTCTTTGGTCCAGTGGTGTCAGAGGTGCTCAGGATGCTACAAGTCCAGAATGGAGGCTCAAAGCTCCTTACAGGAGGGAGGGGGAGAGGGAGTAAGAGAAAGAAAAAGAGATATGAATGAAGATGGAACAGTGGATGTTTGTTGGATTTGGCAGCAGTGGGACAGTGTATATGTAATGGCATAATGCACACAGCGCACAAATATGTATGTTATAAGCTTTACATCACTTCCTGACATTCCTGCTTAAAATCTGAACCTATGTATTGGACGTTACAAGAATTTATTTTAAAAGGGGGAATCATAACAATGTAACATGTGGAAAAATCTCCCTGTTGTTTCTCACCAGTTGCCAAGAAGCAGTGTTGTCATTCACTTAGTTTCTCTCCAGGTGACACATAGTCTCTGGAGTGTGTGTTTAGTATTTGGATGCGCCGGTGAATCGGCAGCAATTTCAGAACGTTATCTTGTGATTCTTGCAAGCAGTTAGTCATGAATCTTTGGTTGTGAGCACGGTAAATGGGGAGAAACAGATTTATGAACTATACCTCCGAACGTATATAGGAATGTGTGAAAACCGGTAACGTGATCCATTTTATTTTAATTCAAAAATGATAATTCCACTCGCAAATATAATCCTAAATGTAAATTCACGTTCGCACAAGAGAATGTTTACTTGCATATGTAAGCAAAATGGTTGCACTGTAGAGCCCTGGATGCACAGTTTAATAATGAGAATAATGAGAAACAGAAACAGCAGTATGAGTATAATCAATAGACCTTTATAATCAAAGCCATGTAAATATACGATTTATCACAGTTCAGGCTGTTGTGATATGTTTATCATGCACGCTCCTCTCACGATGGCAATAAATCTACAATATATCATGCAGCCCTATGTACTATGAGTAAGACTTGACAGATATGGGCCATGTCGGTTCATCTTATTTGATTTGCGCACCACTTTTCCCACTTGGTGCTTGACACATTTATCTGGGTTATTCTCAGCCGTGTGTGTGTGTGTGTGTGTGTGTGTGTGTGTGTGTGTGTGTGTACAAAGTAGTGGTAAGCTACAGCCTGACTGCTAGACAAGGACTTCACATCCAAGTGTAAACAAACACATTCTAGTGATGTCATATCACACTCACACACACACACACACACACACACACACACACACACACAATGTATTAGAAGTAGGCATTTCCTGGGTTTACTCAATTAAATCAATAATTAATTATTAACCTGGCTACAAGCCTTAAATAAATCCCACATTACTAGATTGTCACACCTGTTGCATTGAAGACTGCTTTACTCAGGTTCAAGCAAAACTCAAACGAGACGTCAAAGTCAAGAGAAACATGAATCTAAGGTTTAAATACTATTCTAAATCTGCTATGCCAGCCTCTCAAAGTTTGACTTTATACGGATCATTAAACTGATGTATTGACCGGGCGGTAGTGTTGCCAGTTGTTACTACGCGAGAAAACCACGATTGATTCAAAACCACCAACAACAAAACGACGAATCAATAATGTATAGGGTAGTGCTGTTCATTTTGTCCATCAACACAAAACACATGCTGACAGCCACTGTGTAAAAATGAGCACACTTTGCCATTGTTGCTAAACTAGCTAGTGTATTAACATTGGATTCACAGTTGTCAAAATGTGCTCTACATGTTAAGCTGTTTACCTTTAGGTTTCTAAGTTACAACGTTAGACGCCCCAACAGCACTTACTTTATAAGGATGAAAATGGTGGTATCGGCTCTTCTTATAGCTTTGGTTGTTGGTATGGTTACCCACGGATGGCTGTTTTAATAGGTTTAGGTAGCTAATGTTAGCCACTTTCGCTTTTCGTCCACTAGCATTGATAACGCTAGCCAGCACTTCACACGATCAATACTCCATTCTGTATGCCTCTGCGTCGGATTGCGTTTCTGGGATACATGTTTGGCAATGAAACAATGAAAGCACCAAATGTTCAAAGTTATGCAGCCAGCTCATTTAAATGAAAACACCCGTCACAGTGTCACAAATGTGGTTTGAACAGCAAGCTAGATGTGGCTAAAGCTAAATGTATGAGGCAGATGACGTTGTTTCTCAACATCCAGTTAGAGGGAGTGGCAGCTTTCTTGTTCTCTTTCATTATTGGCCAGAATTATTTTCCAAGTCACGACGAGATAGGCAAAGACCCAAGTCAATCAGACCTACCCCTCGAATTAAGGTACATAAAAGTGAGATTATATGTTCACTGGCGAGTTGAAGAAATGTGTACCGAGTAATAATGCTACACTTCATTATTAGAGCAACCTTTTCAAAGTGCTTGTATAGATAAGGCAATCGGGATACCCAGAATGTAACACGTTGTAAACTGATATATTAAATATATTGAAAAGGAAAAACATTCAAACAAATGGGAAATCAATGAAAATAAAGGGTCCATTTTTTTAAGAAAGGTTAAAAAAAAGAGTCAAATAAATCAAGGTAGTAAAAAGATAAACAGCATCTGCTGGGCACCACCCCACATTCCCAGATGTACACAAACAGCTGGAAAAACAGAACAAGGAGGAGAACAAGAGAGCCCCTTAGCCCTGCCTCCCTGGCGAAGGTGACCCTCAGCTGGCGGAGGAGCTGAACTCCTTCTACGCCCGCTTCGAGGTGGAGCCAACGGAGACAGCCAGACCAAACCCACCAGCCCACCTCACCCAGCGGTCCCATCCTCATGGTGGAGGAGCACGAGGTGAGACGCACACTGAAGGTGGTGAACCCAAGGAAAGCTGGGGGGCCGGACGGCGTCTCGGGACGGGTGCTGAGGGACTGTGCTGATCAGCTGGCCGGGGTCTTCACCAAGATCTTCAACCGGTCCCTGTCCCAGGCCACCGTCCCACCCTGCCTGAAAACCTCCACAATCATCCCGGTTCCAAAGAAAAACACCATCAGCTGCCTAAACGACCGTCCAGTAGCACTCACCCCCATCATCATGAAGTGCTTCGAGAAGCTAGTCCGCACACACATCCTCTCATCTCTCCCACCCGGACTGGACCCACACCAGTTTGTCTACACAGCCAACAGGTCCACGGAGGACGCCATCGCTACAGCTCTCCACTCTGCCCTGTCCCACCTAGAGAAGGGGAGGGGCTACGTTCGGCTGCTCTTCGTGGACTTC
>OMKP01055668.1:0-14302 GCA_900302375.1 Bathygadus melanobranchus | reverse complement strand
GCCGCAGGTGCCTACCGGTACATTGAAACAAATTAACTTTACACAGGCTTTAACGAAACACGGCTTGTAACAAAAATAAAAAATTAGCGGTAAACAGTAGCCTACCAAGAAAGTCATTAGTCACTATCTTCCTCCTCCTGCGCACTGAAACCACTGAAGTCATCTCCTTCGGTGTCGGAGTTGAATAGCCTCAGAATTGCTTCATCCGATGTTGGATCGTTTTCATTGTCGCTCTCGTATTTAAACTAAACTACTCCAGTATTTTAGTATTACATTGTTTCACCTTAACCCGTTGGGCAATTTCATTGGTCTAATGAAAGCTTCATGCCGCCAAAAAACTGAGCACCGTCACATAATGTGTTTTTTGCTCCGTTTTTTTGCCGCATGAAGCTTGTGAAAGCGGGAAAAATCCATAAATTAGCCGCGTCATTGTTTAAGCCGCGAGGTTCAAAGCGTGGGAAAAAAGTAGCGGCTTATAGTCCGGAAATTACGGTACTATTATTTCATACAAAAGTTTTGGACATACTAAAAAATCTCACATACAGTTTTAGGGTACTAAATAGCATGTTGGTAAGGAATTTCAGACGCAGTCAGTGAGTGAGTGTTTCGAGTGCTAATGTAATGTCAACCAAGACAGTGAAAAAAGCCGTTATCTCCAACAACTTATCCAGGTAGCTAATTAATTACCTGGAGATGAAGTTGTTGATGCCTCAGTTTCTTCGTCCATGGGAGCGTTTAACTTCTTTGGCACTGGCTGCTGGGTTATTAAACTTCATCAAACGCTGTACACTCCTCAGCTTTTAGATATATTTGACTAGGTGTTCCCTCAGGTTAGATGTGTTTCCCTGGTCAGCTTTGCATTTCGCCTCAAGTGTATCCACACTTGCGACCACTTTAGGCTCACCAGTGCCATGACTGTGTTGGATATGAACAAGATGCTGGAGCACATTCAAGACAACTCGGTAAAAACATGCTCAGACTTGAATTGAATGGTTGTCCAATTCGGAATTACAGGTCGGAAATTCGGGTATCAGTAACAACACATCATCAGTGCTCTCAGGTACCGAAATTCGGTCGGTACCCTTAAAAGTACAGAGTTCGGTACCCAACCCTTGTTTCTTTGGCTATAATTTGTGCTATAAGTGAAAATGTAATATTAATTTTTTTTCAGTGTTGGGAGGGGCTTTTTATTTTATTTATCTTTTTAATATTTTTTTCATATTTCTCCCCCTAACTGCCAAAGTGAGGTACCTGGGCATGGGGGAGTGAGACAGACTTTTATTCAGAATTTCCAAATGTTTGTTTATGCAGGAGGCCAAGGTTTGTTTTATGTCTGTCTGTTGTCTATTTTGAAAGTAAGCAATGCCATTTTATAGAATTGGTTCAGTCTATAGGTTAATTTGCATCCGCACGCACGCGCACACACACACACACACACACACACACACACACACACACACACACACACACACACACACGTGGATGTTCTTTTGAGAACACCGCAGTTACCTGTAAAAGGAAATTCACAGTGTGTATCTTTCCCCGTCTGAATCTCATTTTCTTTCTGGTTCAATTTGTTATTACAAATGTGTCATTTTCAAGTAGAAAGCAAAACTTTTTTTACGTAGGATTGTTGCATGGACATTATTAAATATTATTATTATTAGGCTTACAACCAGTTAGTTTAGTCTGTCTCCGATGGTCTTGCCGGTTCTCAATGCACATCTAACCATAGAAGCGCTATTTATTCTTAACCGGTTAGTTGTCGGTTAACGGGTGTCTGCTATCGGAAGCAAATTTTACCAAAACTGACATCCAACATACACAAATACATACCGGTAAATAACATATCAGCTATCACATTTTTGGGCATCCTAAAATCGGTATTGTGGCAAAAAAGTAATCAACCACACAATCAAACTAATTCTTAACAATAATGAATTGATCATCTTCAACCCTCAAGTATATAATGTAAGCATGTGGAATAACATCCGTTACCTATGGAGGAGGACTGTGGGCTGATCAGCAGCTCCTCCTGGACCTGCTCGCTCCCCGGAACCGTCTGCTGGTCGCTCAGCACTGTGCTGACGGTCTGGGAGGATCCCTCCTGGGCCTCCTCATCACTCAGCCTCTCCACCTTCACCCTCACGTCCTCCTCTTCCGCTGCCATCGGCGACGACCCCGCCTTGGAGCTCTCACACGTCAGGAAGTCACTTAGTCGCCGACCGACCACCACTGCCTCTACCGAGGACACACCCACCGCCGCCGCCGCCACAACCGCATGCTCCAGGCCCCGCGGGCTCTCTGGGAGCTTGGACTTGTCTGAGTGGAACCTGCGGTCCATGCCAAAGGGGAAGGTCCAGGGGAAGGCCAGGGAGGACTCCACGGGCTGGGCCGCGCTGTCCGAGAAGGATGGTGAGGGGTTGGGGATCTGAGGGGAGGTGGCCACCAGCTGTGTGGGACACTTGAGCAGGCTCTCAGGTGAGGCCATTGCAATGCCGTAGCTCTTGCGTTTGC
This sequence comes from Bathygadus melanobranchus, assembly GCA_900302375.1. Taxonomy (NCBI): domain Eukaryota; kingdom Metazoa; phylum Chordata; class Actinopteri; order Gadiformes; family Macrouridae; genus Bathygadus; species Bathygadus melanobranchus. The sequence continues at coordinate 11,785 of OMKP01055668.1, read as the reverse complement.
GCCGCGACTCCCGGCAGATGGGCACATTGCGCTCCATCAAGCTACAGTCGGATGACACGGGTGACAGGCTACCATCCAGCGGCGTCAGGACACAATTGGACGAGGCACTCTCTGGCGCAGACTCGTGCAGTTTGTCTGCCGCCAAATTACTGTTTCCATTGTTTCCGGGGCTCCACAGTATGCTGGATTTCATGAACTCCGAACAGGTGCTCGCCACGGCAAACATCTGCATGTAGCTGGCAGCTGCCAGGACGTCGATGATGTTCTCTGTGCTGATGGAGAGGGTGGAGGTGTAGGCGTACTCCAGGAGGGGGGTGAAGCCACTGACGGTGACGTGGTGGAGGTCCAGCACAAACTTGTCCTCCTCTTCTGAGCGGCCCACCAGCTTGGAGCGGAAAAAGTCGCTGCAGCAGGCCAGGACCACCTTGTGGGCCAGGAACAGTTTGTCCTGAACACGGATGGTGACGTCACACAGGTGGCCCTCGCTGCGGAGGGCGTTGAGCTTATCTAGCATCTCCTGGCTGTGGGAGGGTGAACTATGAGTGAAGGTTTTGACCCCCATCTTCTCAGCTCTGCAGTACAGTGTTTTTTTTTTAATTGTGGACGATGTCCTTCTGTAGAATGAGGAACAACAATGTTAGAAAAACGTAATCACGTCTAATAAAGGCAAACAAATCTATAAGCCCTTCATCACAACTAGTCTCAAAGGGCATCACAGGAGAGAAGGGAGCCTTGCAAAAATGCTGTCCCACTTCTGAAGGACGATACTGAGGATACTAGCAGTGCAACATGTAGGCAGACATGTCACAGGAAATAATAAAGGTGAACAAATTGAAGAAATAAACTTAACAAACGGCTAAATTAAAGGCTTCAACTCTATTTGAATCTTTAAACATGACACAGGAATGAGAAGAAATTTTTTGTGGCTGTATTTCTATTCTAACAAACCTAACAAAAAAAGCCAGGAGGGGTGGTTGGTGTTCTTGTTCTTAGTGGGCAGGAGAATAAAAATGAGGGGGGTGGCTGAGTTGACAGCAGGCTAGACGGTGTAGACAGCACCAAAATCCAAACGCCAAGTTACATAACAACAATCAAAGCAGATGCACAGTGATGGGAGCCAGACCCATGCAGAGGCCAGCCGAGCACTACGGGATGCTGAGCAGCTGTATGCAAGACATGTGCACTCTCTGAGCCATGAGATTTTCCATCAAACAAAAAGGGCTCAAGTTCGAGGGGTTCTCGCAGGGAGAGCGAGGGAAGGACCAAGACAACATACTGGAGGGTTCGTTCAGCAACAGAAATCATAGGCTGGAGGCAATATAGATGAGAATTATCAACGCAGAGCCAATTTACACCTGGTGTCTTTTTCAAACAAAGGAAATAAAATGGCATGGCAACAGCTGGCGTGCAGTCTGCCAGATTGACTCTGGTGGTATTTGCCAAACTCTGCCAGGTATTGATCTAATCATTAAAGGGCAGCATGTTGCCTTAGTTTGTAACACTGGCTTGCAAAGCTAGATTCAATAATATAGCATGATAAAGGAGGTAAGAGTTATTTTAACAGATTAACCACCACACACAAAAAAGCAGGTAAAGCGACCTTGCTGTTAAACCAGTTAGTTGATACTGAAAATAAGGAATTACTACTATTATAAAAACGACTATAATAGAATATAACACTACTACGACTACTGAAAATATGTTGGTTATACCTGAGGAAATATAGTATATAGTATTATAATCTTAGCCATGAATGGTTAATATTTGATTTGAATAACCATAATTCAGATTAAATGACTGCGAGTCAAACATTGACAACAAACCCACATCTTTACTTGATCACCTCTAAGCTAATACGCAAACATAACAATCTTAAAATGAATACCTCATTGTAACTAGATGTATAGATCTATATCTATTACCTGAATCATATTATATAAACATGCATCTGTTGATGCGTCAGAACGGCGGCTCCGTGGCTGCAATAATGTCTATGAGCTATATAATGTTACATCAGGTAGCAACAGGAGCAAACAGCAGACTGTCAGTTGCTTTTAATTGGTGAGCTAAAAAAGAAACAACCTACAATTGCTGCGTTCATTTATTGACCATGTTTTTCAAATTGCACACATTTCTGACAATAGATAAAATTGGGAAAGAAAAAGTAGTGCCAAAACCTAGTTTGCTTAAAAGAGCCCAGAAAATGTTACTGATATTTAAAGATGAAGGGGGCGTGGCCCGTCATCGAGTACTGTTTACAACAACGCGCTAGCAACTGACAACACGTACACAACTTAAGAAATTGTACTTGGCAGTCAATTTGAACCCAGCAAAAGCAAATTATGTATAATGAAGTCGACCCACACTGCTTAACACAGCTAATATGACGGTTGATAATGACTGCGCCACAAAACGCGGTTTAGCTAGCTTACGTTATTGTGCTAGTGAGCTAACGTCGGCTACCAAAGCTACTAATGCTAGCTGACTCAACACAAAACTACACAGCCTTTAATGAGGCTAAAGCACCGCAGCTTCATTCAATGTAGGATGTTGGCGTGAACATTATCGGTAGGTAGTACGGCGGTATTTACCTCCACTGAACAGGTCTGTGACAGCACCAGTGGCCTCGGGTTGAAGAGTCCAAAGCGGCTAATAGAAACCTCTTAACTGGGGCGAGAAGCAAAACACAAAAACCAGCAATACTTTGAAACACCGATGCTTGCTTGCTCGCTCCTTCACTCTTTCATTCACATTACTCTCGCTTCGGGGACATTAAACAGCCTCTTGCAACAACAATGACAGTTTCATTCATTCAGAGTAGACATTCCATTAACTTAATATTAAAAGTTCATAAGGTGTCTCTCTCATTCCTTTGTGCTCCCCGTTGTCCGCTTTATTTATGTCCCAGAATGCAACGCGTCTTGACTGTACCTCACACTGAGTCGCAATTCAGACGAAATCATGTAATAGCTGAAGGAATACACCTTATGGTTAAATAAATACGTTTCATGGTCGTGTGCATATTTAATAGCAAGCATTGATTGCATTTTAAACCTGACAAATAATTATTAAAGCAGATTGTAAGCAACTAATTCAATTTAATTATAAAAGAAACATTTACAAATGTTCCCAATCTTGAATCACCGGATCTGGGGGACCTAGGAGGCATGTAGGCCTATATTGTAAATACAAAATAATAATCAACACAAATTAAGGTGAGCAATCATTGGTTTGAATGAGTTTATTTGACAATTTTATTAGATAAAAACCTCAAATACAGCAGCATCTGAAATGTAAGTTACACGTCCAAGGTAAAAACTTTACAAAAATAAATAGCTTGAAAGGAAGCTGTAATAATAATATAGTATGGTCCTTCACTGAAGGTATATAGGCCTGATTCTTCGTCTCTTATGCCTTAAAACATTAGTGATTTACCAACCTGGAATGAGGAATCATTAATAAACAGTGAGCATTTGAATATTTACCTTTCTAAAAAAAAAAAGTCTGAAAGGGAATACATATTATGATCTTTTTTATATTACTATGATCCATACAGGTACATAATATTCTTATGGCTAAATCTACCGGTAACACCTCTGAAGAACAGGGGCGCTACAATTGTATTGCAATTCATAGAGCAAAGACTACCATTCTACAGATCAGAATAAGGTTTCTTGTGTCACTTGGTTAGGACACTGACCAGTCATTACCTATGCTAAGAATGAGTTTGAGTTTACACCTTTGTTTGTACAGGAAAGTTTCTCTTAGAAAGAGTGTCAATTGTCAACAGTGTGTATTGACCTGCCTAAAAAATGCAATCATAGTGTTCATTAAAGCTTTATATTGGACCGGAGTTCTGTGAATTAGAATTGGAGATATATTGACACTAAGCTGGTGTTTGACAGCAGATTTCATGCTTAAATACATGCCCCAATAAATCACGGCTAATAGAAATATTGAAAAGACAAACAAATATGTACAATAGATTATACCAATGGCCTGAAAGCAATAAAACAAAAAAATAAAATTATGATCCATTTAGAATGGGCTAGAAACATCCCGTTCTGGAGAAAGCAGACACACAGTACCTTCATTTAGAATTTACACACATAACATATACATCCTGAGGTAGATTTTAATGGCAAAATTTCAATAGTGGTTGTAGAATATCAACAAAGTTTAACAGTAATCAGGCAGAAGCCTCTAATGCAACTAGATGTAACCATGGTCACCATTTACTCCTCTAAAAGAGGGCCTTGTTAACCAACTTTGTTGGGCCACACATTTATTTCACACTTTCATAATGTTCACTCATATTCTTTATACACATTCTTGGTTGAGGCATTCCCCGGACACTGGCTCAGGCATCTTTTTGGGATCGCACTTGACCGCCTCGACAATGTTCCCAGTGTAATCTGTGCAGAAGACGCTGCGCCGGCGCTCCCCTTGGCCGCAAGTTCGTGAGCATGCGGACCAAGGTCCTATCTGCCACATGGGGCATGGCACGTCCCCGCAGGGACGGATGTCCATGGGCTTCAGGTCCCGGTCACACTGGCCTGAGTGGAACCCAGCACTGTCCAGGCAGTCCACGTTCCTCCTCGACCATCCCGAGCCGCAGCTCTTGGAGCACTCAGACCACTCTCCCAGTACCCACTGGGGCACGCCGAACGGGTGGATCATGTGCGGGGAGTGTGCAGCGCCCAGCCTCTCCTTGGCCGCCTTGCTGCTGAAGACGGTGTCCCTGGGGATGAAGAACGTGTACTTGACCTTGGGAGGGTTGGAGTCACCCGCCAAGACTAGGAGCTGGATGGTGATGGGTTCCCTGAGCCGCCGGAAGCTCTGGATCCTCTCCAAGGTGGTGGAAGAGCCGCTGTATTTGAGCGTAGCACCCTGAACGGGGATGTCCTGCTCCAGTGTGGACACAGAGAAGTTGCCGTTGAGGACGTAGCTGCCCTTAGCTCTCTTTATGGCCAGGTAGTGGCCGTCATGTTTGATCCCGCGGTGGCTGCGTTGTTTGATGTCAATGTTGGTCGCACCGACTGGAATAGTCACAATGTCGTTGTATCCATATCTGGGGGAAAAAAGGATGCATGAATATATAAATATACCTTTCTCTGATGTCTTCATTTTCTATGGGTATTTCTTTAGGCGCCACTTCTTTCATGAATAAAGATTTGTATTTTAACTAGCATGGGACACTGATTTGTGTCCTTTTTGATTCATGGTAATCTTACATAAATTGCAGTTTTCTACAGTTGTAGATGTTTTAAGTTGATTGCTCGAAACCATCATCATATCACAAATATGCACATACTGTTATGGAATGTATGCAATGACCATTACATTCACAGTGGCAATCAAGTTTATATATCTACATATTGGCAACTTATTGGAGTGACTAATGAAAACGGCTATCCATAATTTGACATTATAACAGACAAAGTGCTTACTTAGCTTTGCTGTAGGAGCCTGTGATCTTCCTGCAGGTGAGCAGGTGTGTGGAGGTTTCTCTGCACACCCCACACTTATCTAATTTCTTGTTGGATCCAATCAACTGGTCACAGCCAGCCTTCACACACTGGCCTTGGACACACACTGATGTGGTGTCAGGGCCACAGGTGGTACCGTCAATTACCTGTCAAGGCACACCAAACATGTTGAAAAGAATCCTGAAGGACATCATAACACCCTGCCTCCATTTTCCCTGCTCTTATGGGCTGAAATATTTACACATTCTGAAAGTAAGATGCCCTCTAAAATCAATTTCACATTTAAAGAATGAAGCTGATGTAGCTAACACAAACTGAGGTGTCGGCTATAACTCATTAGCATGCAGCGCAGACATACCTTAGTTTGGAACACTCTGAACTCGCTGCTGTCCCGGGTGATGCAGAAAAGCTTACAGCGGTCCCTGGGGGACACGCCCGCATATTTGGGGATCCACTCTTTCATGTTTCCATTGAAATCCAGAGAGTTTGGGCTGTTGTACTTCTCGCACTGTTGCTCTCTGAAACTCTTTCCTGAGAGAAAGGGAAAAAAGGCCATGAAATTCGAGATAGATAATCTAATTCGATAGATAGATAGATAATGTAATTCGATAAATCAATAGATGAATAAACTAATTTCATAGATCGATAGTTAAATAATCAAATTAGATAGATAGATAATCTAATTCGACAGTTAGATAGATATAAATGTTATATATATGCTAAATATATATATATATATATATGCTAAATATATATATGCTCTAGGGCAGCATGCACTGTGAGCGGCCCATAGAGGGTGCCAGGCATAAGCCCTTCTCAACAGTCAATGGTGCGCTCAGCTCTATGTCTTACCATCATTGTCATCACAGGCATATGTGTTACAGGATCGGTACTGGACCCTTTGGCCCTCACAGTATTTCCCACCATTCTGTGGTATGGGGTCCTGGCATTCTCTATAGGAGAACTCCACCCCACCTCCACATGTTCTAGAACACTGTTGCCATGGTCCCCATGAGGCCCAGCCACCATCCACAACCACCTGTGGTGAAACAAGAAGGAAAATGAAAAGTAGTAGTTGGTTAGAGCTTGCTGCCAGGAAGCAATCTGAGTTGAGCACTTGAAACCAGCCTGCCCAGGTGGTTTTTCGGGCTGCCCAGTAGCTTGGTGTTGCCACCGCTCTGGGATGAAGCGATTCTGAAGTTTGCCATGTGCCTGCTGTCTGACTCGTTCTCCTTCTCATTCACGCCCTCTCTCTCTCATTCTCTCCCTGCTCTCATATTCCTGCCACGTGAGTCACTCACCACCCACTGTAACCCGGTTCTCGAGAAAAAACTCCAAATACGTAGCATGTTTATGTCGTCTATGTCACCGTCTGTTTCCAGAAGTTTTATGAGTTTGGAGCAGCTATTTGTCTCACTGCCAGGAAGTCTGGGTCCATAAACAGATGTGGAGATCATCACACACAGGCTATATTATCAGGGCAACTGAGCCTTTAAAAATACAAAGAATGAAAAACTTCTAGAAGGCAACAGAAACTAGATAATCTAAAAAAGACCAGATGGGAAAGGGTCAACTAATGTCCCATAGAAAACATGCATTTCCTAGTTTGTGCGTGGGTTTTGCTGTTTGGGATATTATTTTAAGGGATATGAATGACTGTATAAATATGTTTTCTTTGAGTAACAACATTGTCATAAAAGCAATGAGTCGGGATGTCATCAGCATTACTACTACAATGTATTTATCAAATGCACGGTACAACACAGGGGCATTCAGGACAATGAAATTACTCTGACAAGGCAAGGGTCAACTACGTCATGAATATGGAATAATGTATAAATATTAAATACATGAAACATTAATTATATATAAGCTTATACATAAGCATATACAGTATATAAGTGGATGTATATAATTATACGATGCATATAATAAAATAGTGCAGTGATAAATGTTGATTGTTCATATTAATGATTTGGCCTTTTAAAAGTTCTCTCTCACCAGTGGCTGCATAACCTCCTGGGTGGCCATGCACATCCCATAAAGACAGGTCCTGTTGGGGCCAATGCAGGGCGTGCCGTCAGCCCAGGGTAAGCTGCCGTTCTTGGTGGTGCAGTGCTGTTTGCCCTCCTCGTGGCACCAGAGCTGAGCACAGGCGGCACTGTCGGACATGTTGGGGCAGTGGAGGAACTCCTCTCCGAAGATCTGCTGACACTGGCGGTCCAAGCTGTATGTAACACCTGGCAACTCTCTCGGCAGTGGCATGGCCATCTCTGGTGAGTCCAGCAGGCAGTCTCCTGAAAGCAAGTCACCAGGTTATTGCTGATTATGGAGTTTAAAGGCTGGGTCAAATATAATCAAAGGATGGTAGCATGGTGGCTATGGCAATGCTTTGTGATTATTCCCAGTATGCTATAGTGACACATAAATTACACTCAAATAGTTGCTATTTTTGTCTTTTTCTATTCAATGTCGTCCTTGTTTCAGTTAGATTTTGGGATACTGATGCAGTTTTGCCATTCACAAAAGTTTTTTGATATCATGAATGAAATATAACTGACACTGACCTTTTAACCTTGGCAGTATACTGATGCATATTATACCCAATCCTACATGTGAGTTTAAATACATATTATACCCAATCCTACATATGAGTCTAAGTACATATTATACCCAATCCTACATGTGAGTCTAAATACATATTATACCCAATCCTACATGTGAGTCTAAATACTGCAAGAGTGAAATCACAAAGCATCCACATTGTAAAATGGAAATATAGGCCTCATGTACGGATGATAAAAGCGTATTAAAATCTTGAACTTGCATTCAACAAATGGCCGTACATTTTTAAATCCAAGCTAGTTATCTGTGTCTTGACATTTCAATCTGTGTCCAACTTATTTTTCCTTTTTAATATTTATTGTTTTTGCAACGAATAGGAGCATTGTCCACAGTTGTGTCGCTGACGTATCACGCTTGGAATGAACCTTCTCTGCCACAAGTTCTCTATGGAGACATTTTCCAACTGATAAAGAACATATTTTGCTGATGGCAGCTGTTGCCTTTGGCTCAAGGAACGTACAGCAGGAAAAAGTTGATAGTATGACTCAGTGGAAAAGAAGGTTGAGGAAGAGGGGTCTGCCCCTAATACAAAACAATACAAGAAGTCTCTAAGTGCTTAGTGCTGAGCCTGAGAAAGAAAGACAGCAAGTGGGAGAGAAAATGTACGATATCAAGGTAAACTACTATCCCAACCTGTAATTTTGTGGTTGGCAAAACATGTTTAAACAGGAGAGAAATTGTGAATGAGTATACAGTAGGCGAGAGATGGTGTGTTTTATTGATTCCTCGAGCATAACCCTGGCCCTGGCCCACACAGTAAAACCACCACTGAAATCCCACACTTTCTTTTTTGTGCAGAGAGATGAACTGCTTGTGAAATGCAGAGTTCCCCTCAATACACTCCACTTGACATATATAATCTACTTCAGTAATTGATTATGATTGTGATGAATCCCACAATTTTCCTTCTTATTTTTTCATCTTTATTTTGTCTTTCAGAGATAATGCAATGACTTCAAATGTGCTTTTGTGCTTTGTTACAGTAGATTTGTGAATCTACTGTAATACTGTACTGTAATTTCTCCACCGTTTAATTCATATTTTGTTTTGGCCCAATTCGCCAACTGTGTCACAGCCTGAGGACTCTGACTTCACCTACCATGTCCGTTGTCAAAGAACTCTGTGATGTAGAGGGCACTGCAGGGAGACCAAGGTGCAGTCCTACTGAGGTTGACGATCACCGGAGCCATGAGGTGTTGTCCCCCTAGGTCACCAAACAGCCTCTCACAGGTCTTGGAGTCGTCGTGGGGCATACTTAACACATGGCCTGAAGGAGAACATCATTGATCAATTAAAAAAAAACTTGAATAAACAATAATTTCATAAAAATATGCTTTGCGGCGAACACGGGCTGATGTCAATTTACCCTTTTAATATCAACAATATTGATATGACATTTTATTGGCAATAGAAAACACATATTGGATGTGTTTTCCTTTTTATTGATATTCCCAATAAAGTTAGCTATTCACCAGCTCAAGTATTGTTTGTCTCACAAACGGAAGATAAATAATGAATACAATTAATTCCAAAAATGAATATGAATCGGTGGGGTTGGTTTACTTATTGCTTGACAAAGTGTACTTAGAAAACAAAGCCCTTTGGCCATTAACTGTGTCCCCCCTACCATCAAAGCCTTCTTAAAACAAATGTGGAACTAACCAAGTTCGTGTGCAGCGGTGAACGCGGCTTGCAAGCCGTCGTCCTCAACGACGAAGCAGCTTCTCTTGGGATCACACATGGTGCCCACATCTGCCACGCCCACCGTCTCGCAGCTCTGGTATCCACAGATGTCCTGAGACACAAACAAGAAGCCCAAAACCAAAAGACAGGTCAAGCTGCATGTCTCTCTAGAGAAAATGTTTTGAGTCGGTAACAAAAAAACACCTGTTCCTTGCTTCCATAAATATGAACACACATTCACTCAGTCCCAAAACGGACTGAATGAAAAACGGAGTGAATTTCTAAATTATACTGGAAAATGTTTTTTTCTTTTTTAAACCTGTGCAACGGGCAAACTAGAGATGTCGTTTGTGGCTGCCTGTGCAGCTTTTATTTTTCCGAAGCATTTAAAAACATGTCTAATGTTTCCGTCATAAAATGTGAGTGAATAAATATTCTTGGCCCGTGGGCACATGCAGGGATGTGATGTGGTGAAATGAATAACATGGTTGTACCAGACATTGGGCTTGTAAACAGTACCCAGTGTAGAATCTTTGCTCGCCTTTGGATGCACTTCAGCTCTGTGTGATTGAAATGGATGCCTCCTGGACAAGGGCCACAAGCTGGCCTTTAAAATTTACAAGAAATAGCCCTCCTTGATGTAAAACACATCTGTGTTTGGATTTGCAGCTCAGCCTCACCGTTTGTACACCTTGATTTTAGGCTGTGTCATCAATTACCATGTGCATAAACACTAACCGAAATATAGATATTCATAAAGAATTGCATCTGTGTTTGGGTGCAGAACATTTAAGCACTTGTTAACAGACCCAAACACACACACACACATACACACACACGCACGCACAGACACACACACACACTAACGCACACACACAAAGACACGCACACACACAGATTCACGCACACACACACACACATACTAACACACACACACAAACACACACATAGATACACACACACATACACACACTAACGCAGAAACACAGGCACACACACAAATACACATGCGCACACACACACATACAGTTTCCACTGCATTCAACAGTCTGGTTGTGTTGAATTTCAAAACAGCAGTCAGCATGGTAGTGAGCTGTGAGATATGGCACACATACCTTGAAGGGTCTGGACGTTTCAGTCATGTCGTCATGTCAGGTCTGATTTGTGGTCGCCGCTAAAGTTAGTTTATGTACCAGGAGCCATCCGTGCTCTTATCTTGGAAGCACACTGCCAGAGAGTTGCTAAGATTATTGGCATCCCAAAGTGCACAAATCCAACTGAACAAAACCCTTCCACCCATGACATTCAGCTATTGGTATTTACTTGATACTTCATGCCACAAACATTGTAGTTTGAATGCTGAACCTGACATTCAAATCCACTGCAAGCAGGACTACTTTTTATGCCTATAGTGAGGTTATATAAATGCATTAGATTTCAGATTAGTATCTTAAGTCTGATGGCAGACAAGCTCAAGTTTCACTTTCTTTCGCTTCATATTTGTTATTGTTTCCACCAATCATGTTGCTCGAGGCGGGGATCTGTAAGCGTGCAGTTGGTGAACACAAACTCGGCCAGCAGTAGTAAACTGTGTGAAAAAGTGTCTGTAAAGGTTTCAAATCAACAGCGTGTAGACTGGACACTGTAGAAATAGTTATTCAAATCCCCTTCTAAAAGCTTCATCCAGTGCAAATTTGTTTTCTTCGGTAGAATATCTGAGCCGGAATATCGCTACCATAATGAACAACAAGACGTAACTCCGCCCCTTGCAATTGTTGGTTTCCAGCCCAGGCTGTGTTCCATCTCCCCCCAGAAGTTCTGCTATAACATAGTAGGACTGCTGGATCAGAAGTTCTGCTATAACATAGAAGGACTACTGGATCAGAAGTTCTGTTATAACATAGAAGGACTGCTGGATCAGAAGTTCTGCTATAACATAGTAGGACTGCTGGATCAGAGGTTCTTCTATAACATAGTAGGACTGCTGG
>OMKP01055660.1:0-10113 GCA_900302375.1 Bathygadus melanobranchus | reverse complement strand
CACACACAACAACCAAATAATGAAAGTTGAAGACAAAAAAAAACTAAAAGGGGGTTTTGGTACATTTGGCTTTGTCAATGTGGAATTTAGCCAGTATAATGATTTATATGAATGAAATGATATGCTTCATCAGTTGTGGTAAGACATCATACATAGCCAACCGTGATAACACGGTTCCCAATTAAGGAGTAGCACACAGCCAAGCCAGTACCATCGGTCATTTGCGATCGTCAATCTACGGTTGCTAGTCTACAGTCTCCTTATGCTATATTTGAAGTCTCACTGAAACAACATGCAAACATATTTACTTAGCATTGTACAAGCGCTAAACGTGTGACTACTAAACAATCAGCATTGACACAATGGTCGGAAGGGGTCATATAAGGGGGATGCCGTGGCCAATCTAGAAGCTCTTGTGTTGTGCTGCTGCGGCTCTCCCTTGTAGACGGACATCATTGACCACAGCTTTGCCGTGGAGTGGATGCAGGATTTTGAGGTGTTCCAGGACGCCCTGAACCAGGAGACGTCGTACGTCAGTAACCTGACCCGCTCCATGAGCCTGGTCCTGGACGAGTTCTACACCGACTTGAGGGTAGGAGGCCGGGGGTCTCTGGGATTGTACCCCGGTACGGGTCGTCCCGGGGGTTTGCCATACATGCACCGTTCTACTAACTCAACTACTACTAACTAACTACTAACTCAAAGTCAGAACAACCCTAAACAGACATGCTGGAAGTTTGATGGGACTTTTAGGAACATTCAAATATAGTTTGTGGTCAACTGTTTAATGGTGTCCGCGTCAGCTAACCTTTTGAGGATTTATGTGACGGGGAAGAATGTGTCTTTGCCATCCCTGAAGAAGACTTGACAACGTGTGCGTGTATACGTGTGCAGGTGGTTGGCGTGTCCGCGGTGACGGGCAGCGGACTAGACGAGCTCTTCGTCCAGGTGGCAGAGGCTGCCGAGGAGTACGAGAGGTGAGTGAAGATGACACACTCTGACCCGTTAGCCAAACCGTTGCTTAGACACGAATTACATTCGTTATTAAACAAACCTTAGGTACCGCTGTAGAAACCCACGTCCAGTTTTAAGATGTTCATGTCATGCTTGTGTTCCTGTAGAGATTACCGGCCAGAGTATGAAAGGTTGCACAAAGAACTGGTGAGTAGCCTCCGAACGCACCCCTGTATGGGTTAGGGCTGGGCCATATGACTTCAAATCATTGTCACAATTATCGCAAACTTTTACCGCGATTACGATAAACGAACGATTAGTTTATTTTATACTTTATTTTATTTTATCTTTTTACACTGCCTTCATAGTCCTCTGACAAGGTCTGTACGGTAAATATGCTGAACTATTAAAGCTGGGATTTTTTTTCTTGTGTGCATATCTTGTCTTTGTGTTTTAAAATTGTTAGAAGCTAGATTAGACATAGATTAACTATCTATGGCTATTTATAGAATATTAGTTCTATATTAGTTATTATACGAATTAACTGACATGAGTGAGATTTAAGTCGGCGAGGGGTTCTAAATGTCGGTTTCAACTTCCCCAGCCCTAGTAGGCGTGCAGCTAGACGTTGCATGTCATGCGGTACACATCCATAATGAAGTGGGATAATGTTGTTACTGAATACTGTTTGGTGTGTCCAGGCCGACGCCCAGAGCAAGAAGCAGCAGGAACAGTTGGAGCGGCTGAGGAAGGACATGGGGGCGGTGAACATGCAGACCACCAACACCACTACAGGTCCCACCCCTAAAATTTAGCTATTTTTATTTACGTCATTTCTTATGTCACGGCACTTTACTGAACCCCGATTGTTTGGCTTTGTGTATGTGTCTCACTGTGGCTGATGTTGCAGAGGAAAGCAACATAGCAGGCCCCAGTGACTTAATCTTCACACGTGGTAACCCTGACGAGGAGGAGGAGGACGAAGACAGTGACACGGATGACATAGACCACAACGGTGAGTACCGTGTCTAGTCTTTCACATTATCGGATGACTTTTGACAGGCCTGGGCTGACTTTTTGTTTGTTTTTTATTATAGCTATAAAATACATTTGTATTGTTCATGTGTGACATTCTAGATGTATAAATGTTTATTTATTTTATTTTTAGTGACCGAGGAGAGCAAGGAGCGCGTCTCCTTCGGGAATTTCCTGAAGGAGAGGAAGGAGGTGGTTCAGGTTCGAAACAGGAAGTCTGGAAATCCTGAGGCACCGTGAACTCTGACCTCTTCACCACAGAAATTGCATTGAGTGCGCCAAGGCAATGTCGAGTGGAAGCTTGAGGACAGTTTGAGTGTGCCACCAACTGACCGCCTTTAAGGTAACGCCCGGGTGAGATAAAGGGAAAGTAGCTTCTCCTTCCTCCTTTCTCATCCATGCAGGTCCAGAATTGGTCAAATAAATACTTTTAACCGAGGCCATGACAAATGCCTGCATCACGGTTTTCCTTTTTTTAGAGAGTGCAGTTATGTATTGCCAAGCGTCTCCTAAACACCAAGGCTACGCCTGAACACTCAACACTTTGTTTTCGAATCCTTAAAAAAAAAAGAAGTCCCGCTATTCTCCAACATGCAGTGTACTGTCATTTTATTGAAGCCTAAACGTTCTTTCCAAGGTAACACACCAATCTGAGATCAGCGGCCAAAGCCCAGGGTCCGAATACTAACTTGTTTACTCTGGATTCACTTTGGATAAATAGCAGTGTGTTAGCTTACTGTGAGCTTGCTCCAGCATGAACGCCAGCTGTCCTACGGCATGCTCTCGTACCTCCAGGCTACAGTGATGTGGTCATTCAGCAGGGCTGCGTGTGGCTAACACTGTAGCAGGTGGTTAGAACGTTTATGCAAAAGAGGGTTTTCCACCTGCATTGTGAAAAAAAGAAAATATTTTTTTATATCTTAAAAAGAAGATTGGCTGTTTTGAATTTCTGTGAATATTACATCTATGCCGGCAGTGATGTGTTGCTTTTATGTTCTCTGGAAAATAAAGTCTTCATTGTCTCTCGTCGTATCTTGTATAGGCTTATTGTTTCACGGCAACAGACTTTGTAAACATTTGCTACGTGGAGGAGGCACACAGGAGCAGGTCGGTTGGTCTGTCCAGTATTTTAGACTGAGGAACAGAGCCGTACAGCCTATGGATGTATACGTATATATATAAACGTACAACACAAATGGTTACAGTTGGGTGACAGTTATTACATTAAAAAACAATCCATAGAATGGAACATGAGGGAAATGTGATGAGGGAAACCAATGGAGTAGTGTAACAGTTTCAGCAAGTATTCAGTTATTTACATTCAAGCTGTCAATGATGCCAGGGAGGCTTAATGGACGCCGACTAGAAGGATGGGACTCCAAACGCCTCTGCAGCCATCTGCCATTGGGACTCGTACCCGCGAAGCAACGTTCAGTCGTTACTTCTCTCATTCACTTCATTCACGCTGTGCACGCGTGTGTCTAATGGGAACAGTGCTGCTACTTTGTTGGAGCAGAAGATCACATAATACAAAAAACAAAAAGAAACATGCATGAATCGTGCTATATTTGTTCAATTTGACATTTTGGGGGGGGTTGTTTTGGGCCTCGGCCAGCATCTTCAACCAGCCAACAACTAAAATCTTATAAATCTGGTGGGTTTTTCTCTGCTGCCTGTCGGCCATCTGGACGCGTGTGTGGAGTCGTGTTCACGAAGCCTGCGCCTCCGCCTGTCTCCCCTCCCCCTCTCCCCTCCTTTCAGTGACTCACCTCCGCTGTGGCATTTCAACACGACGTCCCCCTCCCTGCGCTTGTCGATCGCATCGCGGCCCCTCTCGCCTCCCCGTCCTGATCCACCCCGCCGTGGGCTGGACTTGGCAGCGGCCGCGCAGAGAACAAAAAAATCCAAATCTGACAGACGGAGGAGGAGGCAAATAGGCAAAACACACTGACTCACGATTCACATGAAATATGTGGGGCTATGCTGTTCAAAGAACGCCGTCTCCTGTATCGTTTACTTTGCCCGTATAGGTTTATGCTATTTACTATACTATAACTATACTACTATACTAATACTATAAAGGTGTCGAGTAGAATCCCAGCTGGCTTCGCTCACCTTAATGCAGTCTGAATAGATGCTGCAGGTGACGGTTGCGTTGCTCAAAGGCACTTGGGTTGAGATGAACAAACATCAAACCAATTAAATTAACACATTTAAGTCATGATCCTGAAGTTTCAAGTAAAGCACAACAATATAACGTAATAATGATAATTAGAACAATAATGAAATCATACACGATGACACCAAGATGGAAAGTAACTGGATTACTAAACATGAATGCATGGAGTGCTTATGGTTATAGGTGTAAGCATTATTAGCCAATGTAATTATTAACAGTTGAATTATTAATAACAATTGTTATTATTAGACATTTGACGGTCCAATAGTGCAGTCACTGTCCGTAACTATTGCACTGTTTTGCTCCTTTACAATGACATCACTCTTTAGGGTTCATTGAGAGTAGAACTGACCTCATCCCACGTGAGGTCCTACAGAAGTGATGTCATTCTTTGAAGCTGATGTCATTCCTTTAATGTCGCTGTGGCAGTGCACTGAAGTGCACTACTGGAGCGACGAGGTGTTACCAGAGTTGAATATCAAAGCACTACATCGCTTCAAGTCAGTGAACGCTTTTGGATCATTTCCAAGTCATTTGAATTATTACCGCCATAAAGAACATTCAGGCCGAAATAGGCATTACTGCAAATATAGGACTTACCACTAGCCATTTTATACATTTGGATTTAATTTCCAAACTGGATCTGGCTTTTTAGAATCACAGCTGAAGAACTGTCTAATTGTGTATTAATCGTTTTTCGCCAGGCGTAGTCCCGTCCGTTTCCCTGTAAAACAATAAAACAGCATAATGATGAGAACAAACATTCAAACTACAAAGGTGTGAGCATGCAAAACAACCACTGCAGTGAGACCTGATAGAGTATACTATACTCTTTTGGGAGCAAATGAATAATTCAGTCAGTTTTCTGTGGCGTGAGAAGAGAGCAAAAGATAGACAGCTAGACAGTACTGGAATGAGCTCATCGCACTGCAGATCAAGGACTCAAAAAGCCCTCACTTGCAAATACTACATTTGCATATATAAACCATTTTCTTTGAGAATTTCAAACCCCCATTGTTCTAGACTCCAACAATACATGTGCAAAATGGATTAGGATGATGTCTGTTTCTTGTTTCTGCATCTGCGCCCGCTGACAGAATATCTTTGTGGACTTCCGACATTGTACAGGAATTGCTTATCCTGTCCCCTTCATTGATATATGAGCGTCACGCACACACACACGCACACGCACACACACACTCCACGGTATTGAAGAGGGCATCTGATAGAGCTGTTCCCGGATTGGCTAGAGATGACATCATCGGTGTGCCAGTTGTTATGGAGAGGCTTTCCTTGCAGGGACCTTATTCTACCTAGCCCTCTCCTTTCCTCTCCTCTCCTCTCCTCTCAGCTTTGTGTCTCCTCAATCCTTTTCCACTCCTCAAATGGATCATTCATGCCATTGTTTTGCTCATGATCACACACTCCTCTCTCCTGTGACTTTTCTCCTGTTTCCCCACACGTCCCCTCATCCTCCTCCATGGGTTTTCTTGACTATTCTCTTACTGCTCTGCTTCCACGTCGCCTTCCTTCCTCCCACAGCAAAGCGAAGTTCTTCTCCACAAGCCCACACTCACCCCGCTGTCTCCCCGCGTATCTCCCCCACACACACTGACACACACACATGCTCACACGTACACTGCCAGCCCACCGCCCTCAGGGTGAGGTAATCATTTGCTGAGCTGAGGTATGTGGTGCTGGTTTGCAGGTGGCAGATGTCTCTCTCTCTCTCTCTCTCTCTCTCTCTCTCTGTATCTCTCTCTCTCACACACACACACACAAACACACACACACACAGGCGCGCACATATCCTAGCATCACCCACGCCCTGTCCTTCAACAATATATCTCCTATCTCTCTCGCTCTCGCTCTACTTTGCATCTCACTGGGTGCCTACTCTGCCGCCACGCAGAGGACTGCTGCATTACATCACCTGGGATAGCGTGACCAGAATAGACAACAAGGGCAGTGTATGTGTGTGTGTGTGCTTGTGTATGTATGAGTGCTTGCTAAACCGTGCACCTCTAGTTTCCTCTAGAAACATGCGGGAAACCAAACTTGTCACCCCCACCCCCATGCACAACAATACATCTGTGTGTTTATGCATGTGCATGTTTTATTATGGATGTGAGCTAGCCTAACCCCGCCCCATTTTTCCTGGCAACACTGTGATGTCATCGCAGCTACACCTGCTTGGGGGCTGCTAACTCCTGGAACAACGCTGGGCCTAATGCTAGCATCCTTTCACCTCTCCTTCTGGTGCCATAGTGTAATAATGTAGTAAGGCTAATGAAAGGAAAACTATAGATAGGTAGATAGATAGATAGATAGATAGATAGATTGATAGATACTGCAGACGAATATTAACAATGGAGTAAAATTTACTTTGTATGACTATTCATTCATTTCCTATAACAACACACACAAACACGCACACACACAGAAACACACTACCTGTCTCTGTCTTGTCTCATTTAGTTGATTATTATTATTCATTTAAAGGATTACAGATTTTTAGATGTGATCAGTGTTCTTTGGCTCAAACTCTCATCTCTCAGACTCTTTACATTTAGTTGCTTGTCCAGGTTATATCCAGCTTATATCCAGGTGTTCCTGAAAACCAAAAGGTTCTGCTGCAAGGTGTCATGCACTACAAGCAAATGAAGGGATAAATATTAATATTCTGTGAACAGAAGCAACAGATTTTTATTTGTTTTATCAACAGGCTGCTAGGGAAAAGACGTGTGTGTGTGTGTAGGCAAGGCTGGTGGGAAGATGAGATGAGCGCTCCTGTCATTCGAGAGGCAGACAGAGAGACAGAACAAGAGGGTGAGTAACAGCTTGTTATCCCCTTTTAAATTTAGAGCTGACATTTACTCAGTAAACCACGAACGGAACAAACCAGCTCAAACCAGATTCCACGGTTGTCTGTAGCTTTCGTGCTGCGACTAGGAAAGCTCATTTTGTTTTCCCTCCATTAAGAAATAGGAATACAGAGAACGGGTGTAGAGATGAAGGCCAGATAGTGTTCATGCCGGGCAGATTGAAACACCTGGCTCACAGGCACTTCAGCAGAGGGGTGTGGCGTCACAGGGATTTCAACCTGTGACTTATTATTTGTTATTTGTTCACTCATGACGACGTAGCGCCAAGCATCTGAGTGTCCAACAGCGGCCCTCACTTCCACTACCTCAGGTTTCAGGTTTTGCTTTATTCTAAACATTCTAAACGTTACACCTTTTTTTATTTTATAATACAAATCTATGTTGTCATTGTATCTACCAATTTACAGTATGATGATATATATACCTAGGTAGATATCGAGCTATATATATATATATGTATATATCATTGTTATTGCATGAAAATATTCATGCATCATACGTTTCCTTGTGTCCTTCAAAGGATTCCTTCCTCGTCTTTGAATGTTTTTCTTTCTAAATGTTTTTCATTAAAATAAACATACAGCTATTTTGTATATTATGTGGGTTAAAATAGACAGCTATATCATATATTATGTGGGTTAAAATAAACAGCTATATCATATATTATGTTGGTTAAAATAAACAGCTATATCTTATATTATGTTGGTTAAAATAAACAGCTATATCATATATTATGTGGCACACAATGAGTTAAAATCCCTACAGCCTCCATCCCCCGCTACTCCTCCCAACTAATACCCCGTCCCCTCTCTGCTCTGCTCCCCCCGCCGGCCAATCACCAGCCAGTATTCCGAACAGCCAATCGGAGGGCTAATAGGTGATGTCATGCAGCAGTGCTGATGTTGGTCCTGATGCTGCTAGGCTTGAAGAGCAAACAGCAACAGAGCCCGCTCTGGTAAAGAAGGGAGAGACAAAGAGAGGTGGAAATAAAGGAGCACCATCACCAGCATCCAACACTGCAGGGTGAGTATTCTTTTCACTTTAACTGCCACCGCCCATCTTCAGGACGGCGATGCATAGATTTCAGCAAGCTTTTTGTTGCATTTCGCACTCCTCTGCAAGCAAGTTTAAAGACAAACAACTTACTGAATGGAGTATATATGTTGCACAAAGCAAGCACGGATAGTTTCAGGGCGTCAGGGTCTGCTTGTTTAGTTATAGCAGGATGTCTGGTATTGTGGCTATAGCGCACACTTCCCCCATCCACTTGCATGCTTTTTAAGGTGCTGTCGGATTTGTGTGTGTGAGGAAATAAAAAGCTGTTTTAAGATCTCACGCTTAAGATCTATTTCATTTCCATGTTTTTTACATTTGCAAGTATATTCAACTGTGTGTGTGTGTGCATGCATGTGTGTGTGTGTGTGTGTGTGCAAACCTGAGCCCTAACCTGCATGTTGGAGGACCACAACTGCTGCAGATGACGTGATGCGCTCTCTGGCGATGACATCATTGTGTTTGCTTGAGGACTAGAGAGTCTCTGCTGTTGTCATTGTCTCATTGTGAACAGCAGGGCTGCCTTAACTGGAAAAACAAAAGCTCTGCAGACAAAACAGGCCTACAAATATAAACAACGCTTCTATTTGTTGATTTGTGAATCAGACATTTTGTTTCTTGTCTTCTTGACGGATGCATTTTTCAACACTAATGTTGTTTGCTTTTATGGAGCCCATTCAGTATAGTGAAGGTCTTTCTGATATTAATATAGTATGATCAACATCGTGTTTATGAGCAAAATCAAATTGCAATGCAACACCTGCGTGTTTAAAGAACAGCTGGGGAAGCAGGGCTGGGCGATCGCCGGTGTCCGACGGGCTAAAAAGCACACTGTGTCCACTTGGGAGGCGCATGGCAGACATGTTTGCGACATAGAGCTGCTGAGGTCGTTCTTTGTGCACCCGTGGCTGCGCATGTCAGTGTAGCACATGACCTCTGTTACCTCGCCTACACTGCGTCGCCCGGGTTCCCTGTTGATGAAACTAAAACTAGTAGAACTCTTGGATCTTGAATCTGATGACACACACTCTCTCAGCAAACCGTGCTCGCCTGACTATGGGTGGAACTATGAGCTGAAGATGGTTATTAATTATTATTCATCAGACATTTAGATATTTACTGTGTGTGCGCGTGTGTGTGTGCGCGTTTGTGCACGTGTGTGCATGTGCGTGTGTGCACGTGTGTGCGTGCATGTGTGCATGTGTGGTGTCACCAGCACTTTTTGCATCCCATAACAAGCCCCCCACCCCCTGCTCCTCTCCTCCCTTCTCATCCGGCCCCACGCAGCCTGTTTCGTTCTGTGTCTGTTTCAATATATAGTGTACAGTTACTGCCCTGGGGACAGGTCCAGTAGTTCTCATGGTATATTTGCTTCTTTGTCCCCACCCCCACCACCCCACCAGGACCAGAGACTTGTATCTCACCAACGTGTCTTGGAAAGATAACAGGGAAGACAACATGACTCTAGCAGGTATGTCCAGCTAGCCTATAAGCGTATCTAGAGTGTCAGTATATAGAGTGTAAGTGTAAGTATAGAGTGTCAGTATATAGAGTGTAAGTGTAAGTATAGAGTGTCAGTATATAGAGTGTAAGTGTAAGTATAGAGTTTCAGTATATAGAGTTTAAGTGTAAGTATAGAGTGTCAGTATATAGAGTGTAAGTGTAAGTATAGAGTGTCAGTATATAGAGTGTAAGTGTAGGTATATAGTGTAAGTGTAAGTGTATAGAGTGTCAGTATATAGAGTGTAAGTATAGAGTGTCAGTATATAGAGTGTAAGTATAGTGTCAGTATATAGAGTGTAAGTGTCAGTATATAGAGTGTAAGTATAGAGTGTCAGTATATAGAGTGTAAGTGTAGAGTGTCAGTATATAGAGTGTAAGTGTCAGTATATAGAGTGTAAGTGTAAGTATAGAGTGTCAGTATATAGAGTGTAAGTGTAAGTATATAGAGCGTCAAATAAAGAACGAGGCAGAAGAAAGAAAGTATGCTAAATGAGTAACAATAAT
>OMKP01055638.1:5899-19890 GCA_900302375.1 Bathygadus melanobranchus | reverse complement strand
AGGGAGAGAGAGAGAGAGAGAGAGAGAGAGAGAGAGAGAGAGAGAGAGAGAGAGATCAGACCTTCATCGCTGGTGTGTGGCTCGGTCCCGTTGTCAGCTTCGTCGATGGTGCCTGGCTCACTGTGAGGGCTGTCGCTGCAGGAGGAGAACCCACGCGTTACATTAGGACCGCACCTTTCACAATAATGGCCCTGTGATGCGAACGCCTTCTTGGAAACTACAGAATACATTTCGTATGACGCTTATGCATCGCTGTGTATTCCTGCATTACACCAGGGGGGCCTGCTGATGGTCCACAGTAGCGTTAACAGTATTGGCTTCATGTAACTGCATATAAAAGCAATACAGTCGGTCTATAATAATACTTACCTTAACACTGCTATACATTCTTATTATTTTAGAAGCCAGAATCATTTGTGTGTAAAAACAAGCTGCACTTAAAAAAGGTACCTGCTTAAAATAGAATTTCAATTAGAGACTTTTTATTATTGCCTTGCATCATCCACACTAGTTGCACACTGTTGACAGTCAGCTAAAAGGTCAAAGTTCAACGTATTTCCTGTCAGCTGAGCTGCTGTAGCCTCCACTCACCAGTACTCCTCCCCTCCACTCATGCACTTCTCGTAGACCGGACCCTCCAGGTCCCGGTGGCTGGGGAAGATGACCTCATTGTGTATGATGATGGTCTTGATGACCTCGTTGACGTGCGCCTGGCAGAGTACGGGGTCCTGGCCGTCGGGGATGGGCATCAGGGTGGGGCCAAAGCAGATAGCCAGGTTGTAGGGGTCCATCATGTTCTCGTCGCTGTACTGGGACAGACTGACAGACGCAGCAGATACTGCTCACCGACTGGAACTTTAAACCCCACAGATTAAAAACGCTCCTTCTCATTAGCAGCCCCATATATGCCGGACAATCAGCTCCACCACATGCAATCGCAATGTACCATTTATTATTGACCAGATTCTTTCAGCCAAAGTGACTGACCAAGAGTGATTGAACTTTTTGGAGTCATTAATGAGCATGTAGTTGTCAGGCAACTCTCTTGCTCTCTAGGTTGCCTACAGGCAGGATGCCCACAATGGGATTCGGACCCAGAATCATGCACCCTACCCACTACTATGACTACCCTAACCTAACCTAGCTGAGGTTCTTCTTAGCATTAGCATACAATGACCTCCATTTGCCCGGGTGGGTATGCCTCCATCGTCCGCACAGCTCACAGCCAAAGTAATGCGCGGAATGAAGGAGGCGACGGTGACAAGTCACCCAGGAAACAGATCGACCTAGCAGACGAGTCGAGTCCGCGCAGATACGCCCGGCAATCTGCTTTCGGAGAGCCACAGACAGGCAATCTGATCGAGGAGGAGTTATGGACCAGCAGCCACGTCAACAAGGTGAGCTAACGCAGTCACAGCCGCGGCTGGAAGACATCCAACATGGAGCGGAATAACGCGGCACCAGCTCAAACTTAAGATGTGAAATCAAACCCCTTTGTTCTGCGGGGGCAACCCAGTAAAGTGAGAATTAATAGGGTCTCGTAAAACGGGGACAGGTATAGTACTTCACAGACAAATGACTTCCCAGGCCCCTGTGAATAACGTTGAGAGCGCTTTCAGACAGATCTAGTAATACATAGACCGAGATATACTGTACTTTTACGTGTCTATTTAATTTGAATGAAGCTTTTTTTTTTGGTTGAACAGAGCTTAACACCCTTAATGTTTAATACATAACATCTATGGCTAAAAGATATTCAACACATAAGACCTCTGTATCGTTTCAAGTTCCGTACACATGTGCGTGTGTTTCGCTGTCGACGAAGAGCAACTCACTGGTTGAGGAAAGCAAACAGGTATCTCATCACGATGATGACGGTGCGAGGAAGAGTGACCACGATCTGTTGGATGTGATGTGCTCTCTCGGTGCCCGACTCCAGCTCTGCAACACAACAACACGTCAGCCAGCGCCACACAAGGTCCGCGCGACCGCCTCTGACCTGTGCATGTTATGTGAACCTCTCATGCTCCTCACACTCTGTAACCATCTCTCATTCAATTATTCCATGTTGTGATTCGAGCGTTTGCACTTCACCACTGTCTGAGTCTAGAGTTTAAAAAGGATACAATGCACATGGGTTTATTACACTCAACATGGATCTAAATGTCATGTCTATATCGGTTTTCTGTGAGCAAGATGAATACTTTAGTATAGTGTGCTGAGAATGGGCCAGAAAGATTATTTATGATAAAAGTATTCCTTACTGAAGTAAATCATGTCACTTTCAAAATTGTCAGTTACTAGTATTTTCAGATCAGCCGTGACGTACAGTTTCCTAACCCAAAGAATGTCATTATTTGTCAAGCACTATAAGTTGCACAGCAAACTTCTAATATATCGGTAGCCAATCGGGTGATAAAAGGCTGGGAATCTTATACCACATAACAAGAACAGATGTGTCTAACGACGTCTCCAGATTGCTGATTAAATGTGACAGATTTATTTTTTGTGTGTGTAGCATCAACTGAGATTGTCAACAAGCCACAGTCAAACACGAGCTAGAAATACCCTTGAAAGAATTATCATGCGGCTGACAAGCCCATGGACATGTCAATCAACTGAAGCTACAACAGAAACGCTAAGTGACGGAGAATGGTTTAGCACAGTTATCCGACACTTTAATAGATGGCCCCCTCTCGCCTTTCACCAGAGGGAGCCGGGTTATTTAGAGGAGAGAGACAGAAACAGAAACAGAGAGAGAGAGAGAGAGAGAGAGAGAGACAGACAGACAGACAGACAGAGACAGAGGCAGAGGCAGAGAGAGAGAGAGAGACAGACAGACAGAGACAGAGGCAGAGAGAGAGAGAGAGAGGGACAGAGAGAGAGAGAGAGAGAGAGAGGAGGATGGATTCTGTGGTGTGCTGACTGCACACACAGCGTTCTGATGTGGCACACACTTTCCTCTTCCAATTGGGTTTCTGTTAAGTAACGGGCACAGGGTTCTGGTGGTGTTAGAGATTGTTTCCATGTGCTGCTGTTGCACGCCTTTGCGTTGGCCCTCCTGCTCTGAAACGAAGCACACTGCAGAACCCCTAGAGGACTGGAGGTGAAGCTCTTACACCCACATAGTGCATGTGATTGGCTGGTTTCTACTGGCACCCTTTGCCCGAATTACTTACTGATGGTGGAGATGAGGTCCAGGAAGCGCTCCTTTGGAAAGATGGGATTCTCCAGACCCCTGAAGTACAGCTTGAGGACCCCTGCTACCGAGTTGATGTCATGGTCGTTCTGGTCGTCAACCAGTGGGTCTTCGCCTGTTGAGAACAAGAGACAGGTTTCCTCGGACGTTAACTACACAGAGACCATGGATCACAAATGATTGAAGCATCAGGCTTCAATCACGTGGTGATCAAAATACAGTGATTTGCATTCAGTGTTTTGGACTTTAGTGCGTAGGTTTGCCTGAACAGAATGAAAAATGAACGTCTAGCCATTTGCCGTGAGTGACCGACCGCCGGGCAATCACTCACCTCTCTCAAATGAGTTTTTAATATCGTTGACCTCCACCTGTGACCCAGGCACCCGGAAGATGCCTTGCTGTTGCAATCCTGAAAGCACAACAACAACAACCTTCAGAATTCAGATGATGGAAGCCAGACGATTGTTATGTCATGGACACCACTAAAACCCCTCTCATGATATATATACAGCACCGCCAGGGACAGAGACAGACAGAGAGACAGAGATAGACAGAGAGAGAGAGACAAAGACAGAGAGAGAGACAGACAGAGACAGACAGAGAGAGAGACAGAGACAGACAGAGACAGAGAGCGAGAGCAGGAAATGTAATCTAGTTATGAAGGCAGATGCTTTTTTTCTTCTCCAGGAGAGGGGCCCCTCAGCGTGGCTGGGCCGGGGCATATGGTTTCAGTTAGAACGCTCCTAATCAGTTTTCTGGAGTTTCATTAGGTCCAGATCCAGGGTACTGGGAGCTCCAGGCTAAAAGTCCTGGACTACAGACAGATGTTGAAGCAAGGAGGAGTTGTTGTGGAGGTGAGGTGGATACATGATGTACTGTCTAAACTTAGACAGTCTTGAACAGGACTTAAGAAAGGTTCCTACATTTCCTACATTGTGTCACATTCAGTGCTGGAAAGGGCTTTATGGAAGTAGGATGACTATGTCACACTTTTTAGGGACCCGAGGGACTTTTTTTGTTTTTTTTGAAGACCGTGAATGATGATTAGAGACTTACCATAGAGATTGATGTATCTGACACAGCTCTCCACAACAACGGGAATCGGTTGTCCTGAATCCTAACACAGGGAAACCAACAACAAACCAAACACTCAGAACAACATTCGCAAAGGACCGTAAAACGCAGACTGGCTGTTTATCGTTACACATTACGTTTTGTAAACTATCAAACGTTGCGTCATGCGGGGGAGGATTTCATCCAAAGTCACTTACAGTCAAATACAGACAACAGCCAACTGAGATGAGATACCAAACAGAAGCACAGTTAGCTAGTGTAGCCTATTAGCATAACTGTAGCAATCAGAGAAAAGTGTTTAGCGGCTATCGATAGCGTCATAGACATACATGGAGGCCGCACTGACTGCTCGGCCCGTTGCTGCGATACGCCAACGTCTCCGCCAGACTGGCCTGTAAACACATGCGAGTAAACAGGGGCACTGAGGTTGTTCTGGATCAAAAGCACGTAGGAGTTGTCCTACTATGGCGTCACATGTCTCAACCGACTTCAATGAGTCGTTTTTACATGCAAGGGTTTATGATCTATGTGGAGTAAAATTATTAAAAGTTATATACTATTATATATCTATATGTATCTATATATTATATATAGATCTGTGTATTCATATTACATGACATATATTATTATTATTATCGTTATAGTGCTTTTTATCCAGACAAAACGCATCTCCCTGTTTACTTGTATGTGTTCACAGGCCTCCCCAATATCGTGGCAACTTTGACATACGATCCAGAGGCCAATGCGTGTCTATGTATATATGTCTATGATTAAGACATTAGGGTTTGTTAGTTAGCATTGGGTGCAAAACCGATTCCCTCCCCCAAGCAGAAGTACCTGAATGCGGGCACGGGCATTCCTTCTTCCTCTGGGGGCGGAAAGCAGCAGAAGGAAAAGAGAAGCAAGAGGGGAGAGAAGGAGGGAGGGAGGGAGGCAGAGAGTTATCTGCAAGTGAGGAGAAGCTCAGATGACGGAGCCCTCGAGTGGGTTAGTGGAGACTAAGCACGAGGACTGGCAGCAGCAGTGCAGCAGCCGAAGGGATGGGGGGGAGGCCAGGACCCAGTCACTACTGTCTCCTCTCTCAGGGTGGAGAAAAAAACACACATAAAGACTGTCTGTATAGTATAGAGTACAGAGGGGGGTGGTGGTGGTGGTGGTGGTGGTGAGTTGAGATCTGGAGAAAACACACACACCACACATACACACACACAGAGGCAGACAGAGAGAGAGCGAGAGAGAGAGAGAGAGAGAGAGAGAGGCAGAGACAGAGAGTGAGAGAGTGATAGAGAGGGAGGTAGAGAGAGGGAGGGGGGTGTTAATGAATAAAATAATATGGAGCCTGGAGCCAGACATTTAGTGGAATGGACTGAGGAGAGCAAAGGTATTGGATTAGTCTTTGATATGTCTTAGCCTTGAAAGATTATTTCAGGGCTGGCTACTAATGTATATTGTATTTTAACAATAGAGACACAAAGTGTACAGTTGCACAAATAGTTGTAGCTCTATAAAGTTGTCATTGTTATTATTACAACTATTGTAAGAGAATGTAGTAGAATGGTAGAATGCAGCATAATATCACTAAAAGCAAATGGAAAATACTAAGAAAAAATACAACTACTAGTGTTGACAAATAAATCCCCAAAACCATGGCTATACCAGTAAATTAATGTGTCAAATACTCTATACGACAAACCGTTCACACACCTTATTCCATCGGACAATAACAACCTTGTCGGCTCAATCGGTCCTGTCAAAAGTCACTCCTTCTCCTGCTCCTCCTCTGTTCCGCGTTTTGGTGAAAGCTAATTTGCGAACCACGGGGCATGATCATCTTTCTACGCTCAATGCCCTCGGGACCACTGCCTGGGATAAGATCATTAGGAGGAACCATCTGCGTCCTGCCCCTCCCTTACATAGTTATCCTCTCTCTGCCAGCCAATTCATCTAACCTGCTCAACGCTTTTAGACAACAGAAAAATGTTAATTTAATGGCATTGTAGCTGATGGTAACAGGAAATGAGCGATGAAGGACTCAATGAAATAGCCTATTTTTTTTTATCAGGCCTATCTGTATTTTGTAACCCTATCTTGTGTTTTACACACCGATTTAATTCTCCACAAATCTGTGGAGAATGAAATCGGAATGCTTTAAAAAAAATGTATAGCAATTATTTACTGATGCAGGTCTACCTGTACATAAAAGTACAAGATTAATACACACCGATATAATAACGATAGCCTATGTGATATTGAGACAAGTGAATGGAGAGAGAGCGAGAGAGAGCGAGAGAGGTAGATACAGCTTCAGCACCAACCGCTTATGATTGGACGCAACAACCAAAACGTCACCGGAAGTGCTCTGGTTCAGAGCGGGAAATTCCTCCATTACCATTACACATGTCAACAAGAGTACACAACTAGACAAGTTAACGAGTAGCGTGCTTGGACTTCAACTACTATATCGTTCATTGGATTATTGTTTCGCTTTGACAACAGTCGGGGTTCAAGGTAAGATTTCCGACACCCCCTGATTATGTAGCTAGCATATGAGCAAAGCTTGGTTAGCCTGTTGGCTTTGCTTCAGTAAAGCGAGTTAATGTCTGTGTCGTACTAGCAGCCTGCGTTTTAATCTAACAGTGGTTTTGTAACCGACTTCGTAACTCCATCAACCCGAAACGAAAACTCTTATTAGTGCAGTGCAGATTTACCCTGCAATGATCGAAAACGTGTCCATGTCTGTCACTGGCGGCTAGGCGGCTGGAGCCATGCAGGCGTTTTTGAAGGGGACGTCCATCCAATCCAGCAAACTCCAGAAAGACAAGGCAGCCCCGGGTACCAGCACAGAGAAGAAAGCCAGACCTGTCCCTTGGGTCGAGAAATAGTAAGTTCCCACAGCAGACAAGTATGTTTAAATGGCTCCTGTTTTTCATTCATGCATACAATTAGTTCAAAATCGTGATATCCTACCAGAAAGCAGTATAGTAAAACGGTGCTGTGCTTACTGCTATACTGTCAAATACTGTGTACGCATTCCACTGTTGTTCATTCACTAAGTAACTTGATATCTATCTACCTATCTATCTCTCAATGTCTGGGTCTGATTGGACTTTCCTTAATTGAACATCCAATGAGACACTCAGCCAGTGAAATATTGCTAAACACAGGACTCAAACACAATACCGCTGCAAAAACTCACACTGAACCCGGTGGTGCACCTGCTCTACATTTACATTTAGGGCATTTGGCAGACACTTTTATCCAAAGTGACTTACAATAAGTACATTTGTCGAAAGAGGGAAACAACAATATATGGTACAGTACATTTTGAATAGAACAATTTTCAAGCACTCCTGTTTGGTAGGTCAATAGAACAAGTTACAAGCTTATAATGGCTAGGTTGACTCCTTACTGTAAAACCGCAAGATAGACATGATGCGATGCCACACAATGCTAAGTACTATTTCAAGTACTGGGACGTACTAAGATGCTACAAAGGATGCTGTATAGTGCCAGGACGTACAGACATTGCAGAGCAGTGATCGGGTAGGTGGGAAAGGGTTTGGGAGGAGAGGTAGGTAAGAGGGGAAGCTAGTCAGAGTCCAGGTGAACTAAAGTTCTGCCTTGTCTGTCTCATTTCTTTGCATGACTCCACAGCAGGCCAAAGTGTGTGGATGAAGTCGCTTTTCAAGAAGAGGTGGTGGCAGTCTTGAAGAAATCTTTGGAGGGGGCAGATGTGAGTATCATCCAGTGCTCACATGTTTGTCTTTATCTATCTGGTTCACAACACACATTGTCAAATTGTTTCGACGGGTGTTGAGGAATGTAATTTATTTTTTTTGCAGCTGCCCAACTTGCTTTTCTATGGTCCTCCTGGAACAGGAAAGACCTCTACCATCCTCGCAGCGTCCAGAGAACTCTTTGGGTGAGGTTGCTAGTGCTTGGGTTAATGGGGTTGAACAAACAGCAGTTGACAGCTCATTTCTTTGCAACCCAAATGTCCATGTGTTTTATTATAACACCACAAATAATATTAATAACAGTGCAAAAAATAACAGTGCTATTTATTTTTTGTTATAAATGTACTGTGGCATGTGTGTGGTTGGTGGCTGGTTTAAGCAGTCTCACCTAGCCAGAGTCAGACTAATTGGTTTGGCTGGGTGAGGCTTCACACCTTTGGGCCATTGACTAATCAAGGCCCACAGGTTAAACCATCCACCACCACACACACTCAGGAGAGCACTAGCATGCTAGCACAGTTACCACCTGCTGTCATTCGTATGCAAACATTTACAATAAACCGGATTCTTCGCCACCTTCCTGTGTCCTGCTGTGTTTGGGGGAACCCGAAAGAAAGCCACTGATGTGGCGTATGGCAGTCTTGTCTGCCACATGTACATTTACACATTTTACCCTCATCCAAAAATTGCAGCTGCTGAGATTTGGATATTGCGAGTGGCAATATTACGATTTTGATAATATTTTGAATAATTGTTCAGCCCTACTTGTGGTTTATGGAATGGATAGAGGCAATCACAATACTGTGTGTGTGTGTGTGTGTGTGTGTCTGTGTCCCTGCCCTGCTTTGTTAATTAATTTCTCTTGTTTGGTTCCTGTAGTCCAGAGCTGTACAAACAGAGGGTGTTGGAGCTGAATGCCTCGGATGAGCGTGGCATCCAGGTGGTCCGCGAGAAGGTCAAGAACTTCGCACAGCTCACAGTGGCTGGAACACGCACAGAGTAAGACGCTTCACACTCCGCCTCTGGCAGCTCAAGCTCTCATCTGATTGAATGTAATGTAAAGTGTATATGGAAACACATTAAGTGTAATGTGTTCATTCATTTGTATGATGTACTGTGGTGGTATGTGCCAGTGGGAAGAAGTGTCCTCCCTTTAAGATCATCATCCTGGACGAGGCGGACTCCATGACCAATGCAGCCCAGGCTGCCCTCAGGAGGACCATGGAGAAGGAGTCCCGCACCACGCGCTTCTGTCTCATATGCAATTATGTCAGCAGGTATGAGTCGCCAACGTTCAAGAAAATAACCACGCCCACCCATTCAGTATAGCTTCCTTTCGTTTTCTACCTACTGCTTTTTGTCAGGCCCCTCCCTTTGGTAAAAATAACTAATGCCCACAGTTCTTAGGTAAAACTAATTGTATTTCAGGGTAAATGATCCCTCCCATCCCATCTCCCTGTGGCCCTCTGCAGTACCCCTGCTCCTCCCACTTCAGGAAACACTGCTGTAGATGATTGATTGATTGATTTTATTCCTATGTTTGGAAAACCTACACAGTTGGCCAAGCAATGAGGATCCGACGAAACAAGGGCCCTGATCAAGGTCAAGCCTAAATGTTGTGGGTTTGATTCCCCACCATCTCTCCGGCCCACCTGTACGTTTTCTGTATGCTGCCTTGCAGGATCATCGAGCCGCTGACCTCCAGGTGTTCTAAATTCCGCTTCAAGCCGCTGGCCAATCAGATCCAAGAGGAGCGGCTGGTGGGCATTTGTGGACTGGAGAACCTCAAGTACACCAAAGAGGTAGTTTGAGTGGTTCCACGTGCACGGGGAATGGTTGCTTAGGGATAGGGGCTTGTAAGAATCTGATGATGCAATACAGGGCAGATAACTTGTATTTCTCTGATTGGATTAGTTGAGTGATATTTATATTGCATGAGCTGAGGAGTTTTTGTTAATTTAACTGTAAGAAGAAAAAAAATCAAGGCCTTGAAAGTTTTTGAAAATATACATAAATAAACATGGGTGCTTGAATTTAGATATTTTGTCCAAGAATAGAACTTTAACTTCTTTTGACATTTTCTTTACTTAACGTTAGTAAATAATCAACAGCATCATTGAGAATTGTTCACACATTCAAGCCTCCTTCTTTTTAATTGTTGTCTGTGAACTTCCGTAAAGCCTGCTATTTCTCATCATAAATATTGTCAGTATTGTAACAAAAGATGGCGTGTTGGGTCCTTGAATTTGAGGGAATTGGGCCGGGAAAGTCCTTGAATTTGATGTTTAAGGTGTGGGAACCCTGAGCAAGCGGCATGGTCGCCAAATGTACCAAGAATGGATGCTTCTACATCTTTCTCTCACTCTCTTCAGGGTATAGCAGCGTTGGTGAAGGTGTCGGAGGGTGACTTGCGGAAGGCCATCACGTTCCTCCAGAGCGCCGCCCGCCTCAATGTAGACAAAGAGATCACAGAGAAGACCATTGTGGATATAGCCGGAGTGAGTCCTCTCCTTAGCTCAGCTTGCCATCTTTCATTGGTATTTGTCTTGCATGACTTAGAATCATGCGGTTATTATTATTTTATATTCATGCCTAGATCCCTTTTCCGGGCCACACATGCTATGCCCATGACAAGCGAATATGTAACTGGTGTAGAGGAAACTAAATGTCTAATGTAACCCGACATTTTGCATATCTGGTCACTTATTTAGCTAATTTATTTTACAATTCATGATATTCATAATACATTTTTGCACCTTTTGCTGTTGCTGGAATCCTACCAGTGTTGTGGTTTGAGATGTTGAGTCTGGTTCCTTTCTTCATTCATTTGGTTCATTTTAGCATGGCTAATGCTTTAACCTCTTTATACATGAATTATAATCTCACTGGCAATATTGGCATTTTGTTTTTGCTACAGGTAGTCCCTACCAAAATGATTGACGGCTTACTTCAACTCTGCCTCAAGGCGACTTTTGAGAAAGTTCAAAGTGCCATTAAGGTAAGCATTCATTGACCAAAGGATGCAGGGCTTTTGAAAGAGCCACAATACATTATTACCATATTACCTATTAAAGGTTGCATTAAATGTAAAAAAAATATGCAAGTGGTATGTTGAAGACACCGTTGCTGTGCCTTATGACCGTGGGCTCTTGTACACTGGGTTAGGATGAATGAAGGTTGATTGTTTTTCAGACCATGGTGGATGAAGGCTATGCAGCCACACAGATCCTGAGCCAGCTCCATGAGAGCGTGATTGAACAGGACCTGAATGACAAGCAAAAGTCAGCCATCATGGAGAAGATGGCGGTACGTACCCCACGCTGTGGCTGTATGAGTAAAATCCATATTGTGTGATGTGTGTTCAATCCCTTCAACAAGCACCATTTCCTCTAGATGTTTATGCGCCTTGCACAATATGGTCTTCAGGCAGTACCACTGATGGTTCAACACAACTTAACCTACACTACTTTGTCAACGGGTATGAAAGTATTTCTGGTTGTGAGGGGCTTTGTAGATCACTTAACGTGCACCTCTTCCTGTCTTGGTCTCTCCAGGTGGTGGATAAGTGCTTGGCAGACGGTGCGGACGAGTATCTCCAGTTGTTGAGCCTGTGTTCGGTCATAATGGAGCAGGCCGCTAGCGTCTGACACTCTGTATCAAGGTGCAGACTGTGGTTTTGCCTGCAGAACAATTCTGGAATCTCATCTCGCAGAACACAAGCACTTGTATCTCTAACCCCGGCAGAACAGTGTCCAACAGACGTATATGCAGAGTTCATAGTAGGAGCTTAAATTGTGTGTCGTGTTTATATTTTTACTTTAATGACCATCAAACGCTGTGGCCTTTGGGATTAAAGCACCTGGTGATACAACCGCTGCAAGGGAGCTTTAATTGTAATTGGAGCTAAAATAAACTTGTGTACTTTTCTGCAAGTGCTTCCAAATCCCGATGAGAAGCTATCATTTCACAAGGATAGCACCAAGCACACATCATGCAATTGCTATTTATTATGGCTGATTGTAATGGGTGCCAATTAACGTGATACTACTACCCGTGATACGTGATGACCAGGCGACATCCAGGTCTGGTCACTATTTCAGCATAGCAGAAATAGCATTTGCATTTGCAAAAACCTGTGTTTTGCTGTCCTCAAGTCTTTAAATACCTTGAATACTCCTCATAATGTAAACCCTTTCAGATTTATCCCATTCAAAATGGACTGTTCAGATGCCCACCTGTTCATTTACCATCCCATCGTTCTCTTTATATGCTCTTTGTATTTTACGACTTTGATTAAAAGTCATTTTGTATCTTGTGTTCAGCTAATCATTCACAAATCATTACACTTTTAGGAACATTACAGTCTGCAAAAAACACAACTAAAACAAACATGTATAGATATAATTTTGTATCTATATATCTAAAGTAAGTAACACACACACACACACACACACAATTATTGGCGTCGCCGGTGGAATGCCTTCTCTGCATTTATCCCATCCTGACCGTCCTCCCCCAGGGAAAGCCAGGAGCAGTGGGCAGCCATCAGTAAGGCACCCAGGGAGCAAGTCCAAGCACTCTGTCCTGGTCAGGGACAGGAGCGAAGAGCAATCTGTTCTTCTGCATGTTTCTGTTGTGGGGTTCTATGGGGGGAACCCGAGTGAACACAGGGAGAACATGCAAACTCCACACAGAAAGGCCCGGGAACCAGCCCCGACATGTTGCACCATGCGGGACTTGAACCCACAACCTTCTTGCTGTGAGGCAACAGTGCTACGCACAGCCACCCTGCCTCATAATATTAGCCTACCTTCAGACATCTCGCCACAAAACATCTCTCATGTCTAAGCCACCCATGTTTTTAAGAGAAACTTCAGAATCGACTTCAGATAGATTTTTTAATTCTGTAATATACTATTACATCCCTTGAGTGTGTTTATTACAGGTAAATACTACTAATGAAACTAACCAGGTTAGTTCCCCAAATATTGTATGTTGACGGTTTATGTTCCACCTATAGACGAATATGGATACTTGTATTGACCATAGACTGTATAAAACGGTATTGACAAGTCAATGTATTTATGTATTTGTTTATCCAGAGCGCAAGGGGGCGCTCAGTCACATGCAGATTGCATTCTGTCCTCTGCTCCAGCTTCACTTCCGGTGTGAGTTTTGGAATTGATATCGATAGAAATGCTGCAATATTCTACCTATCGGTCAATCAATAACAACATTTAAAGATATTGTTATCATTTGGGGGGCTGTTTGGTTTCAGCTGTTTCGCTATTACGTGAAGCAATATGGATATCCCCACACCCCCAGAAGGTAAACGGTTATATATATAATATAACTTTATATACCATTGAATAGTAGCTGTTAGCTGTTAGTAGCTAGGTGCTAGCGAACATGCCCACCCGACTCACTTTATTAACGATAACGTGCTATGCTTTCTTCATTATATTCAAATAAATGTACCAGTCACCCGCAAAGCTGTTGTGAATTTGGCATGTATATGTATGTATTTGTATAATTCTGTTTGTGTTAGCATTTATCCATCTGTTCTGTCATTCACTCGTCTAGCATGAAAACTGCTCCTATTTAAGTGTATAATGTTTCACATTCATTTGATTGCTAATCGACTTTCCATTCCACGTAATCTCCAGCCTTCTAGTTATTTATAAATTGGCTGTTTTAAAATAACCTAGTCCTTTCTTTATTAACGTCCTGTAATTGTTGTTCTTATTATAATGTGCAATGCATAACAATCATTGCCAACACCAAAATCTAAACAAATTTGGTCTACATGACGTGTAGAATGTTTATTTTGTTTGTTTATGAAAATTTACAATTATTCAGATATCATTTATAGAAGGCTAGATACATCTTCGAGGAATGGGGATTATTTATAAATTATTGTCTTCTTAAATAGAATTAGGAATAACATCCATTTCTCAGATTTGTTTGGCATGCTCATGAAC
>OMKP01055635.1:0-13787 GCA_900302375.1 Bathygadus melanobranchus | reverse complement strand
ATACTAATGTACGTTAGGGCTAACCAACCTACTAATGTACGTTAGGGCTAACCAACCTACTAATGTACGTTAGGGCTAACCAACCTACTAATGTACGTAAGGGCTTCTTACCAACCTACTAATGTACGTTAGGGCTAACCAACCTACTAATGTACGTTAGGGCTAACCAACCTACTAATGTACGTTAGGGCTAACCAACATACTAATGTACGTTAGGGCTAACCAACCTACTAATGTACGTTAGGGCTAACCAACATACTAATGTACGTTAGGGCTAACCAACCTACTAATGTACGTTAGGGCTAACCAACCTACTAATGTACGTTAGGGCTAACCAACCTACTAATGTACGTTAGGGCTAACCAACCTACTAATGCACGTTATCTCCATGACGATATGATTGCGAATATACCAGGTCCACGTTCAAGACGCAAAAGGATGGACTGTTGACTACAGGGTTAAATACACAAAACACTACACACGGTACTCTATATAATTTAACAATATATTTCTATGCAGTTTGAATGGAAGACAGACCCAAGTAAATTATGGTGAAACAGAAGCTTTTGTCTGGCCAATTTCACAGCACGAGGTGCGGCATTGAATAGCCCGCGAGCAAGTGGCCAGCAGTCTCTCCAATCTCATCAGGAATGCATGTACTAGAAGCCCGGGCTCGGCCAAGAGAGAGTAAAGGTGTCAAGTCCTTTGATGTACTATCTCACTAAGTGCAATTTCTCTCAACAAAGGATTAAGTCGGCGTCAAGACAAATAGCTGTGTCTAAACATTGGGATGGACCAGCACTCTGACCTTTCCTGTGACTCGTTTAATACTCCAACAGCCTCTGCTAACGCTCCAGCCCCCTGCCGTCCACATTGTATGGACACATTGTAACCGTATTAATTACAAGCCGGGAATATACTTCAAACAGCAGCCCTGAGGATGATAGATGTGCTTGTAAATGGTCTGCAGTTCATGAAATCATACGTGCGTGCATTTAAAGCATCGCATGTTTGAAACTGTAAAAAAAAAAAGAAAAAGCATTATTTTTTTACAAAACAAACTTATCGGTTTGTTGTAATCTATCGGCTTTAGCAAACAAATGCACTTAGATCAAAACAAACTATCAGTTTGTTATAATCTATCTGCTGTAGCAAACAAATCCACTTAGATTATAACAAACTATCAGTTTCTTATAATCTATCGGCTGTAGCAAACAAATCCACTTCTGGCGGTCGCGTGTTGACGTCTCACTTCGACCGGCGCTCCCCATGATGTACACGTGTAGGCTACAGACGCGCTGAATCTAATACATGCTGACGCGAGGTAACATTAATTTATTCATGTTGCAGCCACGTTTGTACGCTCTCCCTGACTTTGTATTTACATATCCGCCATGAGCATCCCTCCGAGGGGATGTTACCAGAGAGGTGGGGTTCCACAGGGTTCATGACAGCATGTAGAAGCTGCAGGGGGCGGGCCATGACCCCGCTGTTGGGGCGTGAGACTCCTGACCACGGTTTGCGAATCGTTCATAATAATGTATGTCATGGGTGGGAATCACATGGTTTCCCATCATGCAATCCGTGCCCATTTAAAATGTTATGTTATGGTGGGGAGCCAAAAGATAGTACATGTACACTTTCATCCCAACCTTAGATTTGGTGTTTTGCAACTGGTTGGCTTAATCCAGTGATGGCGTGTGTTGACATGAAAACCTATTACAGGTTATCACC
Source organism: Bathygadus melanobranchus (assembly GCA_900302375.1). Taxonomy (NCBI): domain Eukaryota; kingdom Metazoa; phylum Chordata; class Actinopteri; order Gadiformes; family Macrouridae; genus Bathygadus; species Bathygadus melanobranchus. The sequence goes on along the minus strand of OMKP01055635.1, from coordinate 12,053 downwards.
TACTATTAGAGTGTCAAAGACAATCAAGTGTAAATAAGCTGAAATAGAGACGCATATGAACTTAACACAATTGGTCTTGAAAGGGGGATTCTCTGAATACATAACTATAATGTGTGCATTAATACAATTTCAAACATGATTCAGGAAACATTCAGTCACATTCAATTTATTAACTATTATCATACACGTTACGTTTTTATCAGTAACTACCAGCTTTGTGATAGAATGATAAATTAATACATAAAGGATGTATTAATACATAATACATCCTAATACAATTCACACGACACCACACCCTCTGTGTGTCTTTATGTCACTATGTCTGGCTGGGGATGCACACACAGGCGCTACAGAGCTATGAGAGCAGCAGACAGCATCTTCAGTCTGGTCAGTCTGAATAGAACGTGGTTGTCAGGCCAAGGAACACATAGGACCCAAATACAGGGACATGGAGGCAGAGTGAGGGTAGAAACAAATGTCCAGTTTATTGTAAACCAGATTATATAGAAGCAAGGGGCTGGGGGTGGAAGAGGTGTGGTCTCGGGTGAGGTGGGCGTGGCCTCATGTCATTATGTCAGTAGCGCTACGGGTTATACTGCCGTTGTGTATTCTCCTGACTGAAACTGAAACGGGTTGCGGTCATGCCACCAACGATTTTTACCAGGGATTATTGATAATTACTATCAGCTATTAGTAGGCTATAGCCTACCTACAGTCTATGGTTAGTACAGAGACAGACACAATGACTATAAGGGCAAAGGTTCAGTTGTGGAGAGGAGAGGTAAGTCAGTGTAATGATAAAAGTTAAGGCCAACTCTGTATACAACGCACACATTGTTAGAAATTCATCCATAGCACATAAGGCAACATGGACAATCAATCAATAGCTAGAAATGCCCTAGCTGGCTATAATAACAAGAACATTAAAGTTACATACACAGAGCCATAAAAAGGTAATTGACCATATGACTAATCCTGCCCGTGCAGTGTGTGTGTGTGTGTGTCTGCGTGTGCGATATTAGCTTGTAAACTCATAAGCTGACTTGGATCAATCTTTTTTCAGTGGAAAAAAACATACAAATCTTATCCACTTTCTTTCAATTAGGGGTTGCCTAAATTAAAGTTCAACTATTTAACACTATTACTTATTAACAATATGGAGAGGAAGAATGGAAGAGAGGAAGGAGAGAGAGTTTGTCTGAATCCTTTGCACACACACCATGCAACAATGCAAACATCTGTGCAACCTTTGCAACGTGTCATTACCCCAAATGTACACTAGAGGGTGATTTATCAACCAACAATGTGCGCCACATCTGTGGATAACAGATTGCAAAATAAAAAGTCACCTTTTGTCAAACAATATGCCTAACTGGCAAACACACCTATTTATGTATACTAATTGAGTGCAACAAACTTTCCAAAAGTAGAGCAAAAACAAGACTTCAATGTTTATTAGAATCAAAGCTAAGCTAGGTGCGCACACAGCCAACTCAATTCACCAATGAGTAGTCTGCAACATGTAGCAGCAGGACGACAGCATACCACAGCACTTGTTTAAACCCGTCCAAATAACTTTTATTACTTGTATTTATTTATTATTCAAACATAAGAGAATTTGTAAGTACGTTAGCTAGCTCATTGTTAGCTATATAAGCACAACGGGTTGTTTAGCGCGAGCATCCATGTTTTTCTCACTTTGTAGCTTGAACGCACGTAGGTCTGAGATGACGTGTTTCCCACCGCTGACTTCCCACCTCCCACCATCAACAAACACGGCATAAAATACTTTTTTTTAAACGTCGGTAATTCGACAAACGTGACGACCCAATAGCGATGCAAAGCCACACATAGAACACACCATTATAGTCACAGTACACATCAAACAGGCCCAAAAGTTGTCTTAAAATGACGGGCAATTGTCAGATATTGTCAAATATATATTAAAAACAAGACAAATAACTGTTAAAAGAAATTGACATTGAAATGAAAAGCTTCAAACAGCATGTGAGTCAGCGCTTATCCTAACCCTAATTGGTTCCATGTTCCAAAAATGCCCCTGGTTTGTCCCTCCTGGCCCACCATGGCTCTAGGTCCAGGACAGTGGGTTGTTATGGTCTAATTGCCATCACACAGGAAGAGAGAAACAGCTAATGTAGGAAAGTGGACTGAATCTTTCAGCACCTTTCTACTGGAGAAAGTATAGGAAAATGGGAAATGATAAAGTTGAGGTGAGTATGAATGGATAGAAGCAATACATAACAAAGGGAAACAGAAAGGAAAGGAAATCTGGAAGATGGTAATGGGGGATCGAGAAAGAGAGAACATGGGGCCCGACAATAGATGAAACACGATGGCCATTCATCAGATACAATTTGAATACAATACCAGTTGTTATAGACACAGTAGAGTTGTGTCTTTTCCTCTCTGTCCACAAGCCACACACAGCTATTAGTTCTGGTCTACCTTTTTTATTCTCTGGAGGTCAACGTGGTCTAACTGAACCACTTGTAGCACCTCACAACCTACATAGAGGGGGGTGAGGCTACGGTCTAGCCACATGCCCTACATTAGAGACAGGAAAAAAGGAGTGTGTGCAAAGTTCAATCTCATAACAGAGAGTCTGCTGAAGAAAAGCCAAAAAAAATGTCTGTCCCATAAAATGGACCATTTTGGACATACGTTTCAATGTTGTCCTGCAAACTATTTTAGCTGAGGAAATGCCTTAACCGTACCAGTACAAGTTTACATCATAAGTAACTACTACTGCAGCCATGAAATGATGCCTGTAGCTATTTAGAAGGTGATACCAAATTGAGTTTCCTGTACATTCATCATTCTAAAGTGGAAGTAGTCAACTTTTCTGGGAATTCGGTTATTAATTTGTGACTTGAGGTGTGTGTTTGTGGCAGTGGTAGTGAGCTGAAGAAGCCTGTAACCTCTCCTTCTACGTCAGGTGTGTGTGTGTGTGTGAGGCTGCAGGCTACACAGAATTAGACCAGAACCACGGTATTATGAAAGTCACACAAGTTGTCCTTTGTATTTATTAATATAGAGCAAGGCAGTACAGTAATAAATACAATAAATGATTAGTTCTGTGTTATTATTAAAAGTAAGATTTAAATCCATACGTGGTTTATTGGCTACGGCCACTAGGGGGTTCGGTGAGCTCCCTGAGCCAACGCAAACCGCACCTATGCCTGCCATCGACTGAAAACCCCCCAAAACAAGTTAACTTCCTTGCAATCCACTTTATTGAGTCCAAACAAATGTTGCCATGATCAGTGAAAAAAGGCTATTGATTGACATAATCCAAATGTAAGAGCTTTTCTGCTGTGCCCAAGGCTAGGCTGTTAGCACCGCTCTCGAGTCTCCTCTGTGTGTATCCATTAGCACACAGCAACAGTCCAATATCTCGTGTAGCTATTACTTTGGATGTACCTCGTTGCTGCTGGAAGGGAGCCCGACTCTCTGCGCCAAAATGGACTCCTTAACCTACGGCTCTCATAGCAAAAATGTATCTGCAGCTGTGGCACATAGTACATAATAGCGCCAACCAACCAGATCTAATGGGGCACGTGGCCAGCTGTGGCCCAGCACCAGCACTAACCGCCCTCTTTAACAACTGTTTGTGATTCCGACATGTTGTTATATTGTTATAGTGAAAACACTAGTTATGATTTTATTCTTTTTATGGTTCTCGTCATAGTGGGGATGTGTGTGTGTGTGTGTTGTTTTACCTCATTTGTAATTGGTTTGTTTGATTTGGAGGTTGTTGTTGTTGTTTGAGTTTCGGAAAACAACTTTCTGTATAACCAAGGCGGGTGATTGCCTCCTTCTGTAAATATCTGCTTAAACTCTGCCTTAGCAGACATGATCAGAGGCTGCGTAAGCCTGTTCAAAGTTTGCCTCAAAAGTTTAGTGGAGGGGGACATGCTTCCGAAAAAGAGGCAAGCAGGCAAGCAGTAATTACTATTCACATTTTAGCAACCCTAAAATGTGAATAGTGAAATTATTGTTATCGAGTCAAACTCAAACTCAAATTCCCTCAGTCAAATAATTGTGGATTAAAAAAAAACTAAACATGTGCGTTATACTAACCACATCAAACAGGTTATAGAGGCTGCTGTAGGCAAGATGTAGGCAAGGGAGAAGGGTTTTAAAAATAAACACCGCAAAAGAATGCTCCCTCCCCTCTGCGAAATCTCTGGTGGAGAAGTGCATGTGTGATTGACAGGCAAGAGGGCTTCCCCGATACAATCAGAGAAGAGATGCCCTGATTGGTCAGAAAAGCTAAATTGTCTCATACAGTAGTCAACTCCAAACCGATATTCTTACATTTCACACGCTAGTAGGCTTACATGACGGATGGCTATTCCATTTTTTATTATTTTTTTTAATTAATCAAATGATTGCTTTTAGATCATATAGCTTAGGTAGGCAATAGGTTCTAATAGGCCTAGGCTACGTCAATTGCAGGAGGCTTACATAGGCCATTAACCGTGAGTAAGACAAAATAATAATAATGACTGTTATATTACATGTTGGATGGTAGGAGAGATCTACAACGATAGCGAGGCTAACGTTACATTGCTTTATTGCGGAGAGCTTATTGCAGACATTGTGTGCTCTAAGGACATTAGCGTACACAACAAAAATCACAACAGGCAGGGGTAATGCACACACCCACTGGTGCTGGTGAACATTATTCTCTCCGTTGGCACTCGGTCGCGCATTTTCACTCTTCAGCTTTTAAATGTTAAGTCAGTCAAACGCTTCTAAATTCTCTGTAGCGGTGGGTTTTTTTCATGATCGGATGTGAATACCGTGCATAATCGGACAAAACGCAGCTCTCCGTCTGCACAGAGTAATAGTATTATATTAATTAGGGTATATTATATAAGCCTATATTATAGTATATTAGGCTAAGAGTAGCCTATATTTTCTGTCAAATTGACTGCAGTTGCTGACATGAATTGTTGCCATAATGTGAGAAGTTAATTTGTTTGTAGAGGCATTCGGTCATTTAGCGGCTGTTTGAATTATCCCTAACGTACTTGTTTGGCAGCTAGCTTCATTGAGTAATTCTGTATCACGGAACTTGACTACGAAAGAAATTAAGCTATTGCCATTAGGCGGTCAAAGCCACAAACACCTGCGATGGTTCTGCATGCTGGCAGTGTTAATGTGTAATAACGTTTCTCAGTCTGCAGTCATAAGCACTGTGAATAATTGTATCATATGCACAATGAAGACACTAGCATGTACATTGCATGTCTATATCTAGATATTGGGAAGGTAACGATTCACTGATGTGCATCGGCCCCTGATTTTAATATTTACGATGCGAGTGCATCAGGACCCCAGCCGATCCACATGTAACATGTGTCAGTCAGACAATGGATTCAAATGTTACAAATCGCCGACCCACTAACATTTTGTAGAAATTAATTTGTGTATTTTTCTAGTTTCTACCTTCCAAAATGTGTCTCATCTATCTTCCAAAATCTGTATCAGTATCTCAGGATTGATCTGTAAGATCTGGAACTAACTGGTCAACTGTGACAGCAACTGATCTACAATCCATCTGCGCCTCCAAGCAACGAGCCCAGAACAAAATTAAAGACGAATTATAGACATTTCTAAAAACACAATTAAAAACAGTAGCCCTGAAACAATCCTTTTCAACAATATGTTATGCAGTCGACCCGGTGAGGCATAGTTTGCAACTTGACACAACAAGACAGACTTGTCTTTAATGTATCAAAACAGTGCCTATTTGCTCATGTACCCATGGCACTGTGTCTGGACAGCAGAAGGTACCATGTTTAGGTTCTGTACAGCCGGTGTCACTGTCAAGTTCAAAAATGCCAGCAAACGTATCCGTGTTCATGCATGGTTGTTTCTGGACATTTATCATACAGTGCCATTACTATAACCCGGGCAAAGGCTACTACTTTTCTCTATGCTAATTTTTCAATTATCATATTGTACACATTATTACATACGTTCAGATTAATTTACCTTTATTCGTATTTCTTTGTTGGTACATTAATCATGCATTAAATGAGACATGTTAAATGTGCTATATGTAACACATTTACTGTACTAAATCATAAAATGACCATATGTCAGACGAGACGAGATTATGGAAACATGCTAAGGGGAAATACTGTCTTCTCCGACAACAGCCAGTATGTTCTCCTTTGAAACTTCCATTCTGGGCCAGAATGTCTGTTTTTGTTTTGGTTTGTGTGTTCTTTTCCGAGTACCCTGGGTTGTCAGATATGAAACAAACGGGCACACAGCATGTTGCAGCTATGGACTTGAACACTGGAACACTTGAGCAGATCCACACTTGAATTCCACGCTGTGTCTGTTGCCCTTCTTATCAAGCTCAACATTGCAGTGATTTACCGTCCACCAGACTTCCTCGACGAGATGGATGCCCTCAGCTGCTTTCCTGAAGATGGCACACTACTCATTGTCCTGGGCGACTCTGTTACCCCGCTCCCTGTGTCTGACCACCAATTTGTTGCCTTCTCCCTCCCCTTGTCCTCCACCTCATTACATAGGTACTGGCCTACAAGGCTGTCAGTGGAACTGCCCCCACCTACTTTCAAGCATTAGTCAGACCCCATGTCTGAACTACTTCAGCTGGCCGGCTGGTGCCACCATCACTACGAGCAAGCAAAAATCCATATGTGTTATATGATGTAGGTGTGTGTTTTGACTGAAAGGTACAAAGCACTGATTCTGACGGGCAGACCCCAAGTGGTGAGAATAGTTGACTCACCTCCTCTACACTGACCCTGAACACAGGAGCCACCTCCTGCTCCTGTGTACACACCACTGTGTGGCAACACACAGCTCCAATGTCATCATCACAATGTGCATAATAGATGACACCACCGTCCTGGTTTACCGGAGCCTCCGGGCACGGACTACTAGGCTCGCCACTGATCAGTGGACTGTTGTATATTGCCATGGTCACTGTATATTTCAGGGTAGGGTATTCTATGTCGATATTTCTATTTGCATTAACACAACTTCCTTTGTGTTAATGCAAATGCTTGGATGCTTTGGATAAAAGTGTCCAACAGATGCCATATATATTATGTAATAGATCAACATGTGCAGACAGATGGCTAAAAGATAGATGGATTATTTGAGTATGCACAGCAGATTCACTCTGCTTTGGAACAAACAGTTGAGAGCGAAGTGGCTGACATATGACAAAGGTACCACACAGAGATAGATAACAAGATAACCCACAGCGACATGAGACATCACGATACCCTGGTCTGTATTCAATGTGTGTGCAGCAAAGACTGGCCTCTGTAACACCAAACACAGGTCTCCAGTCAAGTCATTGACGTCAAACAAAATGTGTTTAACTTTAATGCATTTCTTAATATCATAATTGACCTATCAGAGCACTGAGCACTCTGGTTTTTGCTTTCTCCTTTTGAGTATATTCTAGCTAAGGACTGTTACAGAATTATTCACATGCATCATCATTGAAGGGAAATAATCAGAGATGAAGTATACCTCAGAAATTACACCATACAATAAACCAGAACATAGTATTACTGGAATTACTTTTTTTTCCCAGTGAAAAATTAATATATCACAGAGAGAGACATTTACACTTAGATGGCCTTCAGGACTGGCATAGAAAGCAGCAAGGTGTGGCTGGAATAATTCAAAAGCTTCATAAAGTGGAAATTTCCAAATTGGTCACTTGTGGTCCCTTGATGTAAATGTATTAAAATGTATTAATAGTGTCCTGCTATGTTTCCGTGGTGTAAATGTATTAGCAGAGCAGAGTGACATTTCCAGCAGTGCTTCTCATCAATCACCTGCTAAACAGAGTAATCACTGTGTAGCAGATACACTCTGTTAAACACCACATGTCATCAGCCTCTCCTGCTCCACTGCAGGAAGACTCAGGAATATTGGGTGGAAGAACATGGCCACGCTGACATACCCAGTATTATAAAGTTCACTGAATGTTATTTGGAGCATAGCAAAACTCACATGGCCTCCACTGGAAGGAAACAAAATGACTATGTCCAATACTAATGCAGTCGTCTGTTTTAAAACATAAATTGCGATTGGATTGGAAATATTCCAAAATTGTGACACGTTCATGGGGATAATTTATCTCCAACCCCGACCCCTTGCTTTCCAGCAAGAAAAGAGTAATTTAATTTGAAAAAATTGGCACTGTTTATTCATTTATTTATTTATCATATATAATTATTTGTTTTAGGTCGTCTCAAAAGAGAGATAGATTGGAAAAGTCTTATGCTGCACAGATTTACAGCAGGTACAATTTTGTGGTTAATATACTCCATTTGCTCAAATGTTAAGTCTCTGATGAACAGATCTGGGATGTTAACCTTGCGTTAATAAGTGTGGTTGCCACAGCTGTACGCCTTCCCCTTGGTGGTTCCCATCTGTGAGGGACCATGAAGTAGGGTTGTAGTACTCGAGATCGGTAAGACCACATTTCGTAGTGCTCTGTCTCAGAATTGACTGCATTTCTACTCGGTCACGGACAAGCAGGACTCAAGACCTGTCAAGACCGCAACTAGTGACATCATTACCTGCCTGTGTATTGTCTGATTTATTTAACATTTTTACTGTGACTGGATGTAAAACCGCCCCTTTCAACTGCAACCACTAATTAGCTTTAATTTACTTTGCGTACAGACCAACAGGCTTTAAAACACTGCCATGAAGTCTTTAGGAATGCAGATCTGCTTGTCGACCCCGACCACATTATTGCATTCCTAAAAAAAGGCCTAAATGGAGATCCCAGAGAACCTTGAGTGGTCTCCTTTATGGATACATTGTTTGTACAACTGTGCACAGGAAGGGGGTCATTGCAAACATGAAGGTGGAGGAGGTGCAGAACAGTTCTGACTGGTTGATAATCAGAGTAAAAGAGCATAAAGCCAAGGAAAGATTTGGTCATGCTCTCATTCTACCGACGAAGACAGAGGCGCACAAATTCTCTTGTGACGATTCAGAACTGTTCTTCAAACAGCAATGGGGGCCCATTCAGTGAAGTTCTGAATGCATTTCAGCATTGCTGGAAGGAGTTTGGCCTGCCAGGGACACCGACCTTCTCACTACTTCAGCGCAACATCAGCACAGTATTAGAGAGATCCTTGGAGCAACAGAAGAAATCCAATGTTCGGCGAATGATGTGCCACTCAACTACAACTACTGAAAAGTTTTGTGAGGCTGACTTGGATGTCAACAAAACATTCAAAACCCAGAACGATACAACGCTTGCACTTGTGGAGAGCAGCACCAAAAACAGGCATGGACAAGACAAAGAGAGTGATTACAGAGCTTGATGAATCAATGTGAAGAGCAAGACCAAGGAGGAGCATGCTGTAAAGAGGAGTGGAAAGAAGAGGGCAGGAGTGCGGTATGAGTGAAATGGATTCATTATTATAGTAACATTATTGTTATAATATTAATTTCATTAGATTAATCGTTATATGTATATTGAGTCGTGCATTTATATGGAGTCTTATATGTATACTACATTAACTAAAATACAGCAAACCATCTCCCCCTGCAAGTAAAATGGAATGAATTGCTCCAGACAAGCCAATTAGCATCACCTGGTTTCAATTACCACCACCTGTAAACAAGAGGGCTCCTATCAGCAGTGGCAACTTCTAGAAAATACACATAACTGTACAAGGCTCAACAAAAAATGTGTGGACTCAAAAATCAGCAAACCATGTATGACAATAAATGTGATGTCCATGGGAAGCTAATCCCCCCGCCGGGACCTGCTCACATACGGAATGAAAATAGGGTAAAAAAGTATTGTAGCTGTCTATCACCATATCTGAATGTGTGAAAACCATTTGTATGAATACATTAAAATGTGTGAAGTTGTAAAATCATTTTGAATGAATTCATTAAAATGTTTGAATGTGAACAATTAGATTTTAACTTTGAATGTCATGCACAGCTACAGATGTCCATGACATTGAAAATGCAAATCTATCTAAATTTTTTGAACAAATTGCAAATATTTTACATAAATATATTACAAATATGTCCAATGTCTGTTTGTGGGTGAAAAAATGTGCAGCTACAGATCTACGAGTCCAAACAAAACCAGTGGGTAACGCTTTTGTCCCACATTTGACTCTTCCTCCTGAATAGCCAATGGCGATGCTCAGATTAACATATCATTTAACTATCCAATCAGGAAAATCAGTTCACTCTCCAAACTTTACCTTGTGGAAAGAGCGGACCACCGAGACCATTGTCTCTGTCTCACGGTTGGGTTGACGACCCCAAAGTTTTCTACCTGGAGATGTGTTCCTGAAAAATGTGTTCCTAATGTGACCTAGTTACGGGAAGGGTAGGTGAATGATAATAAGTTAATCTCTCTGTGGTTTGATGGTAAATTATATTGCCAGCTGTGGAGTGTGTGCGGTTGGTGGCTGGTTTAAGCAGGCTCACCTGTGGGGCATTGGCCAAATCAAGGCACACAGGTTAAACCAGCCATCACCACACACACTCAAGGAGAACACTGACATGTCTAGCATTCACCATCTGGTGTTGGAGGAGGCCAGAAAAGCCAGTTACGTGGCATGTAGCAAGGGTCGTTGGCTACACTAGCATTCTCTGCTAATGGCACGGGGGAATAGTTGGACATGTCATTACTAATCTCTGCCAAATATCAACAAAATAGTTAACATTTAGAGTTCAACCAACAGGTGGTGTTCGTTGTTTAGCAACCATTACCAATCTAGCCATTTCATGAATGTTCTAGCTAAAAACTACCAGGCATCCACTTGTCTTGATTTTTCCACCCCCTGACTCACAATGTTTTGGTCTTCAGAGTTATTCCAGTTAATGTTAATCTATTTACCAGGTGTTTATCTGATTTGATTGATTAATGATCTTATTTGAGTGTCTGGGCCGCAGGCAATCTACCCCTTGGCAGACTGCAGGAAAAAACAGCTAGAAAGGTTGCCCCCCCCGCCCCCCGGCTCTGTGATATGATGATATTCCTGATTGGATAGTCAAATGATATGTTAATCTGAGCATCCCCATTGGCTATTCAGGAGGAAGCATCAAATGTGGGACAAAAATATTCCTACCCCCAGGTTTGGACTGCAACTGAGTTCTGTGTGAACTTTTTTTCACCCACAAACAGATTGATGTGTAACTGCAAACCTGATCTGTAACTGTGCAACTTTGTGCAAAACTTTATTCGTTGTGCAAAAATGTATTGTTCTTTCTGAAAATATTAGTGCAAATCTTTTTCATTTGTTCACAAAATGTCATGCACAGCTACAGATCTCCTTACGGATTCCAAAAAATGTTTTACACATTCAAACGTTTGAATTTATTTCTTCAAAACGTTTTTACACATTGAGATATGGTGATATACAGTTACAATACTTTTGACCCTATTTTAATTCCATACTCTCACAGGGTCAATTAAGCACCCCTACAGGGTGGACCCACGGGCAGACCCACCACTACAGGGGGTCCGCAACATGTTTTAGATTTTTGTTGGCAATAATATATTTTGAAATAATATTTTCTAGTTGCAACTTAATGCAGAAACCAAGTCACCTCACCCCCGGGTTTCACCCAAATTCCACCTGACACAATGAGGGCTTTTTAAAAATGTTGAGAGGATAGGTAAGTCAGTGTAATGATAGAAGTTAAGGAGAGGTAAGTCAGTGTAATGATAAAAGTTAAGGAGAGGTAAGTCAGTGTAATGATAAAAGTTAAGGAGAGGTAAGTCAGTGTAATGATAAAAGTTAAGGAGAGGTAAGTCAGTGTAATGATAGAAGTTAAGGAGAGGTAAGTCAGTGTAATGATAAAAGTTAAGGAGAGGTAAGTCAGTGCAATGATAAAAGTTAAGGAGAGGTAAGTCAATGTAATGATAGAAGTTAAGGAGAGGTAAGTCAGTGTAATGATAAAAGTTAAGGAGAGCTAAGTCAGTGTAATGATAGAAGTTAAGGAGAGGTAAGTCAGTGTAATGATAAAAGTTA
>OMKP01055600.1:0-10012 GCA_900302375.1 Bathygadus melanobranchus | reverse complement strand
ATTGTCGAGGTGTCCCTGAGCAAGACACCTAACTGCTCCCGATGAGCTGGTTGTTGCCTTGCATGGTTGACACCGCCGTCGGTGTATGAATGGGTGAATGTGAGGCAAATGTAAAGCACTTTGGATAAAAGCGCTATATAAATGCAGTCCAATTAGTATCTGTTGAGTAACTGCTATCAATAAACATTTACTGACTAGAGTTGGAAAAACAACTAACAACAAACTAACGTTATCAGCTCATCAAGTAGCCTAAAGTTTTGTTTTATGGAAGCTGTGGTAACTTAGCTGTCAATGTATGACATGATCAGAAAAAAGTTGGGATTGGTCATAAAACTCCCGTTTTATCACTGATTACACGGCTTTGTTGAATACTCTGCATTTACGGCAATTACGGCATGCTACGGTGTGTTATTTCCGTATAGCAGACCGCTGCTATGAATAACAGACCGTTGCTATGGATGCAGTTCTGATCATAGACTCTGGAGAACCACGTCCAATCATATGACGGCAAATCCACAGAAAGAAGTCCAGTATACTATTATATTGTGTCAAATTGTTGACTTCTTTGTAGCCTTGTACTTTGTTTGTGTATGATTGTACGTGTTCCTCCAGAGTTAATCACCAGAACTGTGCCCATAGCAATGGTCTTTTATTCATAACAGCGGCCTGCTATACAGCCCGCTCGCTGTATTATCCCTTACTTGGAGGACTAACATTACCGGACTGATAACACACAAAACGTTTTAGCTATCTAACATGAGACTAGGCTAGCAACGTCAAGCTATTTGTAACGGTTTAGCTGCAGTGTTTAGCACAGTGTAATGTAAAGTATGTTAGCTAAAAGGTATATGCTCTGCTCATATCATGTTCACTTGATCTTCACGTAACTTGGAACTCATACAGACATTTACAGACCCGGTTTTCCTGGCTCAGCAGCCTGAGAGATTGATTGTGCAATTGCTTCAGCTTCAACCTTTTGGCAGGTAAAAAATCTTTGTATGTCCATGACTGTGCTGTGCATATCCATGACTGTGTGAGCTAGCTAGTGTTTAGCATAGTTTGAATTGACAGACCTGTCAATGACATGGAAATACTCGTCTTATTGGCTATAAGACGAGTATTTCCATATTACAGTATTTCCTAAACCCTCTCTGATTGGTCTCTTGCCTCTGTTCCATTCACTGATAATACAAAATCACAACACTGCCTTCTTCTTCAGTGACTAATTGACAAATGCCCAGACCAGGCGACGCCTATGTGCAATACACACTGTAGGCATGTCTATAACAATGAGTGATTTAATCAGTGCCTGGTTTAAAGCATTGCCAGGTAATCTTTGAACTGAAGCATCGCCAAATTTGTTACATATTCAGCATAGAGCAATTTCAAAAGTCGCATGGTAAAAAAAGGCAAAAGAGAGACCAGACTACAATGGAATCAGTCCAACAGTGCAGAATCCATCGCCATGGATACTCAACTCTTTTTCTTTTTGTGGTGCAGATGAGATCATAATTAAAGTTGTAAATCACAACCATCCACGCTCCCATAAAGAAAACTGTTTTATTCTCCCCTCTTATCTTCCTCTCTCCTCCCCTCCTCTGTTCTATCATCACCACTCCTCTACTCTGCCCCTCCTCTCTCATGCCCTCTCCTCTGCGCCTTTCTCCTCCTCTGTTCTATCATCTCCTCCTCGCTCCTCCCCCCCGTCCTCTCCTCATCGTCCTGCAAAATGCAGAACATCTGAATTAAATGGTTAATGGTAAGGTAAACCTCATGATACTGATAGATGTTGCACATTGTTAGCTGTTTTCACAACCTGAAGAAGTCATGACTCATGTGACTCAGAGAGAGAGAGAAAGAGAAAGAGAGAGAGAGTGAGAGAGCGAGAGAGAGACTAACCTCTGGATTGACTCAGGCCTGGTAGGCCCAACTCCTCTCCTGACCCGGTGGGATCAATCCAGTTGGATTATGTTTCATTTGACCTTCTGTTATTCAGTGTGAGTAGAGGCTTTTTGAGGATATTATATTTTTGCATGTTATTTTTTTGGTTTGGACAATTTGAACATTGACATTTTTTTGGGGTCTGGTGAATACAGATGTTGTGCCACTTTAGTTTGAGCTGAATCCTTTAATTGCACAGTTTGCTCCGAATTCTTTGTGGCATAAGTTTCTGAATCAAGCTGATTGTTACACTCTCTCCTCCACTCCTCAATACTATCATCTCCTCTCCTCCCCTCCTTTCTCCTCCCCTCCCCTCACTTCTCACCCGGGGACCAGAGCTGCCACTATCTAGACAGTCTGGGCCATGATTACCCTGCGGTCGCCGTGATGATGTACAGTGTTAAGCTGTCACTCAGTCAGCCCCCCGTGCCCCCAACTCATCACACACACACAGGTGTGCTGATGAGAGACGGCCTTCACCCTACTGGGTTAGGAGCCTCAATTATGTCGGAAAACACCAGGTGAGACACTTTGCGAGTGGTGCGCTGACATATAGATGTTTTTCAATTTTCTCTGCTTTTATTTGTGCTTCATTCCATTTCGAGAATACACAGGTAGACATTGTCTGACAGACATTAGTTCAATCTCATGATGTGACTTGCGTTCGGAAGACGTATCTATGTATTTATCAAGTCACATAGGCCTACCAGCTACGATCAGAGTCACACGATGCAGCAGTATTAGGCTGACTAAGTTCAGTAGATATTATGCCCCAGACAGACCATCTGTAGTGTTTTTCGTTTGTTTAGTAGGAGATAAGGTAGGATATAATAATAACTGGGCCTTTCTGTGTGGAGTTTGCATGTTCTCCCCGTGCTCACCCGGGTTCCCCCCATAGAACCCCGTAAGAAAAACATGCAGAAGAACAGATTTCTCTTCAGTCCTGTCCCTGACCAAGACAGGACTGAGCACTTGGACTTGGGCAGCCATCCCTGGGGGAGGACGGCTAGGATGGGATAAATGCAGAGAATACACATTCCACCGGCGACCACTGAAAATGCATGTGTGTGTATGTGTCGCCGCTCACAGTGTGTATTGAAGTGTTGAAGTAACAAATCAAGCTGTTGAGAACACACGAACAGTTATTGCATTTAGTGCCTATATATTGTACAATTTGATAGTTTTCGTTATATTCGTTTGAGAGACATTTAATATATTTTATATATATACAGACAGACAAACCTTGGACCAAAACCTGGACCTACCATTTACCATTAAACGAAGCTTCCCCACCCAAATATGTTAGCTCACAATTATCTCGAGAATCATAAAGGTGGTGGCGGGGCTCTCATCTCTAATTTGAAAGTGACTCATCAAGACCGAAAAGTAACCATCAATTTTCATCTTTTGAGATGCTTCCTTCTGCTCCTCAGTTCCTTTTAAACAAACAAAAATCAAAAAGCATTGCTGATGAATTCTTCTAAGACGACATGGGGTGTGGTGTTTTGATGACTTGTTATGTGTGCAAATGTATTAAATCTCTTCAGTTTCTCCACCAACGTGCGTTCTGATCGCACAAACACGAATTTGCCAGTTCAATGTTATGCATCAACGTATTGTAGCCTATATGATAAATGTCATATAAATGTTCATGGCTAGCAGAAGCACCACCATTATTGTTTATAAAACAATGTTGCTGCCTGACATGCATGTTATACATCGCACTAGACGCTGACACTGTTGTGTTACACGTCAAGCCTCTGCTGGCATGCTATGTAAAAGCACACACCATTCCAGCATTACGCCAGCTTGTTTGGTTCAGTGTAGGCAAAAGCCGGCATAATGACTAATGTTTTGCTAATTGGGGATTTCAACATTCATGTAATCTATCTGATTCTCACGTTTGGCTTCAAACTGCTTGTTCCGGGGCCCTACCCACAATGATGGAAGCACACTGCATCTCGTCTTGACCTGTGATGTTGAAATTTCAGACTTGTTGTCTCACCTTACACCTCAGCTTTATCTGACCACTTTCTGTCACCCCTGCAACTGCTGCAGCCATGGCAGATAAATTACCCCTGTCACTTGCTCCTCTCTGTGACTATAGGGGCTCCGTGGATAGTCTCACTGATGACTTCAACACAGGCTTATCTGCTGCCATCAACTCTGCTGCTCCTCTTATTATTAAAAAGTAAACTACAAAAAGACCAGGCATGGTGAGCATGATTTCAATGACTCGCACCCTCAAACAAAGCTGCAGAAAACTACACCGGCGTTTGACTAAGCTTTCATCTTGCATAGCGCGACAGCCTGCTCAGCTACAAAACCGATCTAAGCTACTTCTAGAAATGCCTACTTCTCCAGTGTCATTAATTTAAACAAAAACAACTGTTTGAAAAGTTTCTCCTTGACACTGTAAAAAGTCTGACGCAAAAAAAAACAACCTCAGAAAGTGGGCTCCTCCCTCTTGGCAAGCTTCTTGGAATTCTTGTATGCTCTCCCCACCAAGGTTCTTAAAGAACTCTTCCCCACGGTTGGACCTGCTATATGCTAAATATCATGAACTTGTCCCTGTCTACTGGAACAGTTCCCTCTACTTTTAAGGCTGCTGTGGTACAACCTCATACACCTATTCAAGAGGCGACCCTGAAGTACTCAGCAGGTATCAGCACATCTCTGACCTTCCTTTCCTTTCTAAAGTTCTGGAAATAATTGTAGTTAACAATCACCTGATGACGAACAACTTATTTAAAGACTTTCAGTCTGGAGTTAGGACTTTCTATTTCACTGAAACTGTTGTGACCATAGTGGTAAACAATTGTGTCCTTACCATGGACTGCACCCATTGCACTCCTAAACGTCCCTGGAAGGAGGAATCCCCCACTCTGCGTTCCTTCTCAAGATTTCTTTTGAGAGTTTGTTCTTGCCCTTTGGGGGTCTAGGGTTAGGGGGTGTCATAAATGTATGGCCTATAAACCCCTGTATGGCCTATAAAGCCCTGAGACTGTAACTGTGATTAAGGGCTATACAAATAAAATCGACATGACTTGACACACATACGTATGCACTCACACACACGTCCACCCTCACACACACATACACACACACACACACACACAAATGCTGCTTTAAGCCGGCTCTTAAAAGGACACCAGGAGAACCTTCTCCTCCTTCCCTCGCTCTGAGCCAGTGGCCACGGTCAGGTGCCTCATAGTGCTGCACAAAGACCACCACACCGACCACCACCCCACTCACCTCCACCACAACACCCGCCATCATCACACCACCCACCACACTCGACAACCCCACCACCATCAGCCCACACACCCCCACCCCACTCACCATATGCTCGTTTTCTTTTAGACGTTTATTTTCTTCTCTGCTTTTGAAGCCCCCCTCAAAGTGTGTGTGTGTGTGTAATGGTACAAGAAACAACTATCTAACTATAATGAAAGGAGTCTCTGTATGTGTGTGTGTGTGAGTATGTATGTATGTACTGTACGACTACAATTCAATTTTCTCGACAACCATCCAATCGACTTCACACTTGGAAGTTTTATTGCTGAGGACCCGAGGAAGTGCAGTGTTGAGTGTTGTTTGGGTTAACGGAGGCCGCGCAGTCCGTCCGTTTGGAATGGACACGCTTCGACCGGCCACATGACGAGTACTACTAATGATGAAAAATGTGAAATCACATTTTATCACAGAGAAAAATATAGTTTGAAAAAAGCACAAAGCCTCTCTTTCACCAAGACACCTCACAGGCTTTCCCGTGGGCACACATGGTAACTGGGTGACCTTGCGGCCCCAGGCAAACAAGGCAGGGGATGTCAGAGCTGCAGTGGTCCCCGGAGATGATGTGTAGGCCCACAAGTTGAATAAGCTCCGGCATCAATCAACCACTGCCCTGCCTTGTGGCTTAGTGGGAGGACAACAGACTAGGGGAGCACACCCTGAGATAAAAGCAAATGCTGGCAGACGCACCACAGGCTGTCCTCCGAGTTCCAGCAGCCTCCTGCAGCATGAGGAGGCTCTGGTCATCTTGGATTTCTTCCCTCCATGAGAATTGGTCTCGTCACAGTAAATAAGTGGTATTGGAGCCCACACTGACATTCTACATAAATTCAGTGCGTGGGTTCTACTACTGTCATAGTGAAGTTTCATCCAAATTCCTGCTTCCCTGGAGACTGCTGTTGGGGACTGCTCCCCATGGCGCCGACTCTGCCAGCAAGGAGTGCAACATGCAGAGGAGAAGAGGACAGATCATGGTCTGGCTAAAAGAAGAAGAAGCAAGATGCAGTTACGTATTAGGTCATTATATAGAGGCAGAAAGGGGGATTGGCCAGCGATGGCCGGTGGAGAGTTTGTCCTGGTGAGGAATGCCAGTAAGTAAAGCATTGCTATTGCTGCTGTTGAATGGGAGGATGTTTTGCTTCATCCACACGGTTGTCTCCTCAAGGCAGGTGTTCAGATGAGTGCAGGCAGCACTGGAGGAGCCTTAGTTGGGCCTCAGTGTCTTTCAGCACTGAGCTGAAAGACACTGGTGGTCGGGTCACCCAAGCCACCCAGCTTCCTTCTCCAGCCACTGAGGAAGAACATGGAGGAGGATGGTAAATGGTAAATGCCTACATTGCCTCACATTCACCCATTCATACACCGACGGCGGTGTCAACCATGCAAGGCAACAACCAGCTTGTCAGGAGCAGTTAGGGTTGGGTGTCTTGCTCAGGGACACCTCAACACTTAGCTAGGGGGAGCCGGCAACATTCTGGTTGCCAGACAATCACTCTACCTCCTGAGCTACTGATGCCTGAGAACTGAGAACATGCACAACATGTGAGAACATGATGAACATGGATGACATTTGAGGACACAGGAGAACATGTAAGAACCTGAACAACATGGAGAACATGTCAGAACCTGAAGGTGGGTGTCTTGCTCAGGAACACCTCGACAATTTGTTGGCGGAGCCGGGTATCGAACCAGCAACCTTCCGGTTGCCAGACATTGTACTGAGCTCCAGTAACAAAAGAGCACAGTTTGGACAAGGAGCCATTCCATGTGACCTGATAAGTGCAATCCATCAGGTAGGATGTGAACCAGGATAGCGCAGAGCCAGAAATGCTCTGAGAGTTCAGCAAGAGTGGAGAGAAGGCTCTGGTGGTTCACTGTGTCGAACACAGCATGAGAGGGATGAGGCTCTGGCGGCACGGAGTGACTCCTTCACCGCAAGGAGTCAGAGTGTGCAGCTATAAAGCCTGACTGATGGGGGTCAAGCAGGTTGTTGCTCTCTGTCACCAGCTCCATGCGAGATCTTATCCCTGCTGGTGGGGACTGCAAGCAGGTGTCTGCTCAGAGGTTTGCCTGCTTTCACCTTCTGCCCACTGAACAGGTCGTAGGAAAGGTCATGTCTGCTGGGCAGATTCTGAGGTTCTGGTGGTTGGTCTTCTGAAGGACCCGAGGGGGTCTAGGGTTGGGCACTGAAGGACCAGCCTCTGCTACAACAACAGCCTTCAGAACCTCCAAGTCGATGTTCAGAGGTTTCAGTCTTTCTTTACATTTTTCCTTTGCATTTACTTTAACATTGCTACATGTATATAGGTATATTTTCAGTATTTAGTTTGTTTTTCTTTCTCTCCTATTATGTACATTTTTAATCTCCTTTTAATTTCTACAACCATCCTGTACTTTCTGCTGTGACAATTGAATTTGGGAGGATACAAGTATTTCATCTTCTATATCTAGATCTTATATCATCTCTTTGAGCTCTCTTTCCTCTCACTTGTTCCAGATGGTCTTCCCCTTGCGGTGACGTCGAGTCTAGATAGGGGAAGGAACCGGACGTGACCCGGGCGTAACCCGGGCTCACAGCCGCTTGTTCGACCTCAACCCTCAGATGCTACACGAGTAGCTAAGCTCAATTCAAAACCAATACAAAAAGTAGTGCATAAAACAAAGACATAAATACAACACTGCAAAATATATAGAGCACTACAAAATAGTAATGGGTTCTCTCAGGTCCACCTGCCTTATAAGCAGTTTTGCTGTGCGCGTGTGCGCATGTGTGTGTGTGTATGTATGTGTGTGCCTGTATCTACTCAAGAGAAAAGGCCATTTGTGAAAATACAAAGCAGTATACGGCAGCAGTCTCGCTCTGTACAGCCGACACCCTTCATCCTAATGAGACAAGGAGACCTTTGACTCTACCTGGGAACGAAACCCACGTATCCAGGGAAACGGAACGGACCGAACCAAACAATATGTGGAGGATTTTAAAGGTGAATTTGTCCTTCTGTAGTATCTCACCTAATGTGACAACCGGGCCAATTAATGGAGCCGGAAGCCAGTGTCATCAGTTACATTGAAGTTTTATAACTACACCGCTTACACACTGCAGAGATAATCTATTCCTGCCATACAATGTCAGCTGGCATTTTCCATGGACGCAGTGATGCATTTAATGCATCTAAACATCCATTTGGCTACAGATATATTGTGTGTACGTTTATGTGTATGTGTGTGTGTGTGTGTGGGCGCGAGTCTTTAGTGTAACAGTCGTAGCTTTGTCTTGCCTCATTGTACCATTTATTCGGTTATCTTTTTGGATGAAGTAAAAAGTCAGGTTGACGTAGGGATGTTTGTGTGTGTTGATATTGGAGAATGTAGCGTTGTATTGAATGGTAAATGGATTGCGTTTACCATTTATTGACCATATTCAGCTCATAGCAGAGGGCAATTATATATATCCTGTATATATATATGTATATATACGTATATAAGTACTGATACTTCACAGTAAGAGTCCCACCCAAGGCCTTCCTTTGTACACATATTCTCCTCAGGTTCTTCTTTATTCTATTTTAGTTTTGTCTCTTTCCTGCCCACAATGAAACATACGAGTCAATAAGTTGAACGCCCCCACACTAATCCTCAGACTCTGCCTTACACCTGGGTCCCCAGTCAACTGACTCTTCCTTTTCCTTCAAAACAAAGGCGTGCCAAATGTCACTGGCCCGAGAGACAGATCGTTTACCTTCATCCCGAGTTAGCCTTATGAAACAGGGAAGACATTTTATTATCACTTTCTGTTGTCGCCGTATTATATTTTTTTACTGTATTGGCGGGGGTGTGCTGTGAATTCGCCCCATGAAAAGGAGAATCGATTGATGAAAACAAATATAACATATAAAATATGATGAATGCAGCTTTAAAGGCTGCAGCCTTGAAGCAGTTTGTCCTGGAGACTCCGCAAGAGCTCTCTATGATAGCTGGAGCTGTTCACAGAAAAACATGAGACACAGCAAGTCCAGGATGGCAAAGCTGTTCTGCTGTTGCACAGCACATCCACTCTATTAAGACTCCATTTGCAGTCTGTGGATTTTAATGAGCTAATTCCATAATGCTGGAATAGATCTAATTTGTTTTTCCAAATAGCGAGTGAGAACATAATGGCTGCGTACCTCGAACGACATCCTAGGAGTTGGCTGATTGTGCGTTCCACTTAGTGTAGCGTGTCTTCTGAAAGACACAAAATTCACATCTCCCTTTTCTGTAAAGGTAAAACTCACAGACAAAAAACGACTTCCTATCTCATTTCAAAAACACAGAGCAAACATTAATCACGGTACTCAAACACTCGGAAGATTTGACATAGACAAAAAAAGGAGAACGTTATTGAGGTTGACAGGGACCAGATAGACAGT
The DNA here is from genome assembly GCA_900302375.1 of Bathygadus melanobranchus. Taxonomy (NCBI): domain Eukaryota; kingdom Metazoa; phylum Chordata; class Actinopteri; order Gadiformes; family Macrouridae; genus Bathygadus; species Bathygadus melanobranchus. The sequence continues at coordinate 368 of OMKP01055600.1, read as the reverse complement.
AAAGTAAAGTAATCAGAGGACAAGCGTCCTTTTATTAGTCACACGGTCGACACTTCAACCACACACACACTGTGAGCGGCGACACACACATGCAATTATTGGCGTCGCCGGTGGAATGCCTTCTCTGCATTTATCCCATCCTGACCGTCCTCCCCCAGGGAAAGCCAGGAGCAGTGGGCAGCCATCAGGCGCCCGGGGACCAAGTCCAAGCGCTCAGTCCTGTCCTGGTCAGGGACAGGACTGAAGAGCAATCTGTTCTTCTGCATGTTTTTTTGTTGTGGGGTTCTATGGGGGGAACCCGAGTGAACACGGGGAGAACATGCAAACTCCACACAGAAAGGCCCGGGAACCAGCCCCGACATGTTGCA